>NW_015449950.1:1248035-1316157 GCF_000239435.1 Tetranychus urticae
TAACACAGCAAAGGCTCACAATATATGGCTGGTTAAGCAAGTAAGAAAACTCCGGATTATCCAAATAAGTATATACATATATTAACTAAGTATAATCCGGAGTTTTCTTACCTGCTTAACCAGCCATATATTGTTGGTCTCTTTGCTTGTTATTATTGAGCCTTTTTGCTGTTGGTTTTGACATTCATCATCATCGCCTGTCTCTTTGTTGTTGTACACAACAATCCATGGTCCTATCCATGGCACAATGTATTCCAATCAAATATTAAAAAAGACGTCTTGGTTTAATTTTCCTATTTGATCGTGGTTGTTGCTGTGTTTGTATGGACAAAGAGCAACCAAAACAGCGAAACCAAATTTAATCCTCTTAAGCCGGCCTGGAGAAAATGGCATAAAGAGTAAGTTATATTAAATGATGAAAAGACGGTAAAAGACCACAAAGGTTCGATTTACTTGTGATTACCGAAACCCACAATAACTTTTAGTAATACTAATAATCATAATATAAATGAATTTTCCTGGTGATTGTACTATTCCTATTATGATTAATACTAATGATAATCGAAAAGGTTTCCTTTGACCATTCTTGTTTCAATCGGAGGAAGAAATTCTGACCGTTTTTGTAGCAAATGTTTTGATTCCAAAGATCACTTCCCATGAATATGTATGCACCTAGAATTAGAAAATTTTAAAAAATTCTATTAATAGTTTTATAATTTGTTTAGATTTTTGGCGAAAGCTTGATTAATTTCCGCGACCATTTATGAAAACTCTAACTGGCATGTTTCAGGAATGTTATGCACAAACGCATCCACGGAAAAGCAAAATTAGCAAGTTAAGCTTGGCAAGAATGTAAATTATTAGCTACAAAAAGACGTGAATGGAGGTTCAGAAAGTAAAGAGTTCGATTGAAAATCAGAAAAAGGAAAATCAAACTCAGAATGTTTACCCAGAAACGCATTTCGTGTCGCATTCTGCCAGTTCACACGTAATAACCATTTTTCCAGAGTCGGAAGATAACAAACATGAGGTTAACTGTCAAGATGACCCTTACAAACTTCAATCCATGACTGCTGATGCTTCCTGTGATTCTCTCGCCGATGTTTCAGAATCTTAGTTGTTGACTACTTATACACACCATTGGACAGTCGAAGTGGAAGTTACTTGAAACCCAAATTTTCACATAATATTCTGTGTGCTTTTGCCATTTTGTGTGGATCCGATGAAGAAATGATGATTGAGGTTTCAGGCATATACAGTTTCCTATGGTAAGTAAATAAAATATGATTATATCAAAGCTTGAACAACTATTAATCTCACCTTTTTCACCGAACAGCAAGTGTTTTCCTTACTTTGAGACAGCAGAGTTACATTGGAAAAACTCATTGAGGCACAGTTTAACAACCTGTAACTGGTTCCATAAGACAGAATTACATCGAACAGCAATGAAGGGATACAAATGGACAATCAATTGGAACCATAAAACATGTTTAGCCTGGGAAATCAGCAAACAATGTATTAAAGATGTAACAAGCTTAAATCTGTGTCTCTCTGATCCAGGTAAGATTGAGAAAACATTTAGATTGTTGAAGGTTGAAACAACGATTTAAGGTAATATAAACGTGTCTGTTTTACTATTAATCTGTATTTAACTGTAAAGATTTGGGTCACATTTTATCATCCTTTATTTTTTCTTAATCATTAACAATAATAACATTATTATCAACTTGTCTGTACATTTTGTTTGGTCTGTTTGTTTACTTTAATTATTATTATTTCTATATTTACAGTTAATACGATAAACACATGGAATGATCAAAGGAGTCAAAGCTAAAGGAATCAGTGATACAAATTAGGATTGTACAAATTAATGTGCTACAACAAACCAAGAAATCTAAGATAATCATAAGATTGAATCTATTTTTTGGACAACAGATTAATACCAGGCTAATTCCAATTCTGTGGAACATGTTCACCAAGTCCACATGATTTCATCCTTATTTACACTTTCAACTGATTAATCATAACAAGTCAACACTCATCACATTAAATCGCCATCATTCAATCAAAACTGAAAATCAACCGGCAATTCATTTCCTAGTGTAAATGAGATTACGCATTTTTTGCATTCATCTCAATTTTTTGTAACTCTAATTCAAATTGTTTTATTTATTGGATTAAGAGTGATGCCAATTGTCATACTAAAGAGGATTTCTGTGTGACAATCAAAAAAAGCGATTTCACTTTTAATATTTTACCAACCAGAACATATTGTATGGATAAAAACCTTGATTACATAAATCATCTCAATTTAAATTGATCAACTGTAACTAGACAACCATTAATAGATCAGGCTTCTTTAACCAGTTAATGTTACATTGGTACAGTTAATATGTAAACCTGTGTTACACTCGGATAAGTTGTTGAGTTATTAATATCACTATTTTATCAATTTAACATTTAATTAGTTTATTATTTATCACTTGTTAACCTCAATTATACAGTTTTATTAATTTGTTAGCTTCTTTGAAAAGCTTCTTACAAAAAACTGTAATTCTTGATGCTAACAAATCAGCAATCTTGCTAATATATCTTACAATTAGTGTACCTGGTTAAGTAATAATTATCAGTGAAATATGCTTTTTGATGATTAAGCTGAGTCTGATCATGAAATTGGTCATCACACACACACACAGAGCAACAATAACATTAAAGTAATAATAAAGCTGTTCAGTATTTAATCAGGTGAAAGAAAGTTTGTATTGTTAAGGTTTCACATCGATTACCGAATTAGTTGAATGAATCCTTATCAATAATAACAAATGAACACAAAAATAAAAAGGTTGTTATGAGCCTAAAGGCAACCAAGAGTAGTTGGCAATAGGCATAAGACTTGTAAGTTATCAGTGTAACCTGAAATACATTATAATATTGAAAATATCAAATCAGTCAATGTTTTCCCTTTATTATTATCATCCTCTTTACATTTAAATACATCATCTTCATCATCATCATCCTCCTCAGCTTCATTTTCAATACACTTTTTTTATTTCATGTCTACTTTTTTTCCATGCTTAACTCTAAATGCGCTTAACAGTGAATACAAGATGAAACAGTTACCTAAATCAGATTATTTCCTATCCCAAACTATTAATCGTTCTCACTCATAATTTTCTCTATCAGTTAATTCATTTTATATTATTTTCCCTTCCTAATAGCTTCATCAACTTGATATAAATCTCACTTAAATTGTTAACCTTACATAAACTGCGTACACTTGATATGTTGATATGTTTCTTGTCTCCAATACATGGACATGTAAATGTGTAAATGGTATCAGTATTTGGGAAACAATTCAATAATCTTTTAGGCCTTCGTCCTTTTTTTAACTGGAACACTTTTATTTAACAGGATTAACCAGTTGATGAGCAATTTGTCAACAGCAATCGCACCATTATTGATTTAGTGTATAGGTATAGGTACTTTGCCTAGGTAAAGATGTATTTCCGATTGGATTTACCAAGACTTCAAGACTATTATTGATAACAATGGTTAGCTTGTTCAAAGCAAACTGTATTTCTGATTGTATTACAAATTGTCTGGTTTATCAGTTGAAGTGATTGACTATTATATTTTTGGTTTGACTAGTTTGTAAAGGTAATACATTAAAAATTCAATTGATGTACAAGTACAAGTGAACAACAGTTGGTATTATAATAAAAAGCATTGATTTCATGATTGCTAACTGTCACTTGGCCAAGTCTTTAATCATTGAAATATCTTGATTCACTTTTGTTGATAATAGCCATACACAGACACATACACGAATTAATTGTTGTCAACAGTCGTTAAAGTCAACTGCCATTGACAACTTTACAGCATAGTCTAAAAGGATAAAATGTTCAAGATGAACTTCAAGCTGAAGGTGTTTTTGTTGTCGATCATCTTGACTTTGATGATGTATTTTGTTGTTGCTGGGGTTGTTGATTTGATTTGAGGTAAAAAAACACGTCTATTATTATATTAAAAAGAACAATTTACATTACAATCTTCTCTTTCAATTAGACCACTTGAAGTAATGAGATTTTCAAGTGGAGTAATGCTGCATCCGAACAATGTTTAAGCCTAACCGGTAAAAAATTGAGAAGCGGCAGATTCAATTGTTGAATCTTGTCTTTTTGAAGATTGATAAAAATGACTTGAATTATGATTAAGTTTACAACCTTCAGGTTAATATGTTTTAAGTTTTAATTAAAAAGAGATGAAAGTGACGAAACGTGACTTGTAATTGTTAAATAGTGATTGAATTCATCAAAATACATACAAGTTAATACATTTCCATTTTTTTTCTATTAAATATTATGTTCATCTTTATATGAATTATTGAGTCAACAATCTTGAAATTTTATATTATATATTTTATATCAATCATTTGGTTGATCATTTATATTGATTCGTAATTTGGAGATGAGTTTATTTTACAACAGATTTTTGTTTCAAATTCATCAACGACAAAGAATAAGATACAGACGATAAAATAAAAAGATCAACTCAATCCAAAAACATTTAGAGCCACTCACATTGCTGATAAATAATCCAATTTGTGGTACCACAATTAACTCTGTAATTAAATCCTTAAATGTTTCACATTTTTGAGATTATTGCTAATTATCAGCATCCAAATTTCAGTTGAAAATTGGCTCCAATTACAGGGTGTTAAGAAAGTTCGTGTGAGGGGCGAAATAGCAGCTTCCTAATCATAACATCAAAAAATGTATAATGCGCAGGGAAATTATTTTTTCCCCTCACACGAACTTTCTTAACACCCCGTACTCTCCATTCAATCTAATTGATTAGTGTGACATTTAGCATGTGTATGATTATTGGTAAGATGATAATTAATAGTTGAAACACAAATTTTGATTGGCTGAGAAATTAAGATACAGTTCGCGTTTTAGCCATCTTTTGTTCAGCTCTTTGTAGTACTGTTTTAAAGTCTTAGAGTTTGTCCAAAATGCGCTTTTGCCAGTTTTGTTGTTTAAATTTGGCCTCAAAACAAATTCTGCTTCAACATTCGACGTTTATCTTGTTCCTCTTTTTGTTGTTTACGCCACTTTGCTCTCCTGTTTTTAAACCAAACCTGGATATGATACAAGTAATTAAACAGTAATCAATAATGAGCTTTTGTTGCCATTCAAATTTTACTTTTGTTTCATCAGTTTCAATTCGCTTTTCATTCTGTGTTTTCTTTCGTCTGACATTGCGAATGTAACTCTTCTTCTTTATCCTAAAGACACCTTTCATACGTGTCAACTAATGTAAGTAAAAGCCTTAAAAGCTTTTAGATCTAATTTGATATCTTTTCGGACATTCTATCAAAATATGAAACACTTCAACCTTCAAGGCTGCTGAATTTCTGTCATGTTTTTATAATTTGTCAATTATGCTAATGCTTACCTCAACTCTTTCTTCTTTCAGGTCAACCTGGGTTGCCAACTCTTCTCGCAGGATTACATCAGGATAGTGAGTTCGTTCAAATGCATGTTCCAATTGCTCTAGCTGTTCTTCCGTGAATATTGTCCGATGTCGCCGTTTCCTTTTCTGTCCATTTGTTAAAGTCATTGAGCTGAAAAAGCTCGGGGATCTTGCACTTAGCCTTACAGATGATGGTGTTGCTGTTGAATAAGACCTCTGATGATTTGTAATTTGTTTTGAAGTATTTACATTTGTCAATGGATGAATATGAGGATGGAAAAGACTTGGATGATGGTGATGGGAATGATGAGGATGAGCATCACAAAATCTCAACATTGAATCGTTTAAAGCATAGGTGATGTAATTGTGGTAAAAATTGGTTGCCATTAGATTATCTTTGTTATCATGATTATTAACAGTATTATTAATTGATTTGTCAAAACCTTTACCAAAGGTTTCACCACAATGAGAAGATGATGTTGATGATGATTTAGATAGGAGACGACTTATACTAAATGATAATCGTAATGATTTCTTGTTATCATTATCAGTATTAGTATTATCATCATTAGAGTTAGAGTTAGGATTTACATTGTTGTTAACAGTATTATTATTGTTTAATTCACTTTGATCAATAGATGAAGGACTACTTCCATTGGAACACAAACTATCACCAAGTTGACCCTCCATGTTGAATAATATTGGTAAACCTGTTTCTGGACTTGTAGAGATGTTCAACTGAAAAAAACTGTCACCAAAAACTGGTACCTTTCGTGATGGAAAGCTCAGTTAACTATCGAGATTTGTGATAATTCTTCTAGCAACATTTACATCTACATTTTTGTCAAAACTATTGGTTCATTTTTCATCTCTCCTAACTCCTCCCTATTATTATTAACATCTAGGGATGTCTAAATGCTGGATGATTATCTGTAGATGCTTTTCATCCCTGTTAATAATAATAAGGAGGAGTTAAACAGATGAAAGGTAAACCAATGGTATTGTGAAAAAAGCTGCTCCAAATAATATGATTGGGGATTCTCTGTTTATCCCTGAGTTTTTTCATCACAAAAGGTATCAATTTTTTGTAGTCGATATTAGCTTAAGCTGATAAATATGGCTTTAAACTCAATTAAGCGTCAAACAAAGTGAATTTACCAAAACTCATTCATTTTTGTTAGGTTAAGTCAAAGAGTAAAGAAAAGCTCCTCTACTCTTTGGGTCAAGTATTGTTCGGTTAAGGTATTGAGTGATTATAATGACAATTTAGCATAACAATTATCTGTCTTTTGAAAAAAAGCACCCAGTAATTTTAGGTGGCTGTTAAGACTGATTGTCAAATAATCATATTAATAGAAATGTCAGTCAAATGGCTACAAATTTAAATTACCTTTTAATCAGCCCAATATTCAAATTTTCAGATTTTTGTCTTCATCACCATCTCAATCACTCTATAGCTCAATCTTGTTCGCTTGCAAATGTGAATAGTCCACATGATTAATGGTTATAAAATTAACCAAATATTGTAATAAAATAGCAATCTAAGAATACAAGTCTCATTTATCTATATCAAATCCACCTTGATCAGTTTTAATAATTTATCTTTATAAGACTTCTGATGATTGAAAGTCAAGTTTACATTCAATTTTATCAAATATCACCAATCCTTACTAATTTGTGTTCAGTTGAGCAATATTATTTAATTCTGTATCTCTAATTATTTGGTAATTTTGAATTCCCAATCAAGTTTATTTAACACTCAAAATCAATAATCTTACTTTTTTAGTTGAAAACTGTTATCTAATAAAGATGATCATGATTCTAATACTCAAATTACTGTGATATGAGCCAGTGTTGGTTACGTGGACGCTCAACCATACAGATTTTTAAAGTGAAGTTTTGATATTTGAGGAAGATCAAAATTGAGATCTTTAATAAAGATTTGGTTTGCTTTGCTTATAGACTGGATTCTGAGCCAAAAAATGAAAAGAGGAGGACAACAGTTTAGTTGATAATCCAATATGAAAAAGATCTGAATATAATTCTTTAAGTAAAGTTCGATTAAAAAGGGTTTATCTCCAAATAGAGCTCATCAGAAATAAGCCATAAATATGACAGATTGACTTGGTTATGGACCCTCTAGTAACTAGAGTCTAGTTGCCATACAAAGCTTGACTAACACTCAAAGTAGTAAAAATAAAACATAAAAATTAAACACAGTATTTAAATGTTAGTAAAGCAATATATAAAATAGTTGATTATAATCCAATTGTAGTTGAATTCAATTTTCATTGAGTTTTATGTAGACCCTCGACTTGCAGAAAGAGTTACCATACCTGATTATTTCAACATAACCAGTCAAAATTTACTCGTCATACAATCGCTAATCGATGCAAAAGTGGTGCTTAGTGATCAATTAATGATGAAAAATTAAAAATCCTCAATTTTAAAAGCTGTTTGCAAGTTTTTACAAAAAATCGAGGGATTAAGGTAACACTAAATTTGAGAATGAACTGCGTCAGTTCAACTGCCTTTTAGCGGCTGTCTTGGTAACTAGAATAAACAAATTGCCAGGTGATGGCAGACATGAGTTTTGTTTTATAACTTGGTAAAGTTTTTCTGTTTTGTTAATAAATTTAAATAAAGTTTTATTCTATTATTTATTATTAATTATGTTTTCTAATGAAATTACTTGTATATTTAAAGTCCTTGAGAAGCAAATTGTTTACTCCGGTGATTGTGACAGTGACAATGGTTGTGTCTTTTTCTCTCTTGCCAGTCTGGAAAAATTTCATCTTCACACAAATGATTGGGTTAACCTAAAACTAGTTGATAACGTTGTTCATTTAGCAACTGTTGTTTCAGTTGAAAACGATTTAGATGATGACTGTGCGTATATATCGCCAATTCTTTATTTCAACCTCATTGGACGTGATAAACATGTTGACTCTGTCTCAATGAGTGCTTCTACTCAGTTAACTGTAAGTTTTCTTAGGCGATTTTAATTCTTTCCTTTCAAAGCTAATTCTTGTGAAATTTTCATTTTACAGATTTTTCCTGTTGCGGACATAGAAGTAGCCAATGAAATTAATCTGTCGTTAGTGACCAGTCCTGATTATCCTCATTTGAGTGATCTTTTTCATTTGTATGAAAATTTAGTTCACGATTACTTCAGTAAACAACGGATACTCAAACAGAATGACATATTAGCTATTTCTAGTCTTGATAATCCTGATTTTTACCGACTCTATGATGATCCTGTTTCGATTCATTGGCCGGTCATTTATTTTTCTGTTCAAAAAATTGACGGAACCGCAAAACATTGCGTCAAAACTAGACCACAAAAAACTCAAATTTACATTTTTGGTATAGTACACTCTCCCATACCTTATGCTGCAAATTTATACTTCTCAGACAAACCTAATCTACCAATTCCGGAACGATATTGTGATAAATTAACGAAGCTTGTTCATCCCTACTTATATCAACTTAAAAGACGGATTGGAGCAATTCTCGTTTCTGGACCCACTGGTTGTGGTAAACTATTAACTACCCGCAAAGTAGCTTCACGTTTGAATCTCAATCTTTTCGTTCTTGAGTGTTATGATCTTCTTGCGGATACCTCTGTTGCTACAGCTAAAGCATTTGAAACTCAATTATCTAAAATTAAAAGCTATGCTCCTTGCATTGTCTTCCTGAGATCAATTGATCTACTTTGCCTGGACAAAGAAGACGTTCGAGTGGAAGATGTGATGAAAAATTTTCTTGTTTCATGTCAACGCGATCGACCAAATGGTGAACATGGAATAATCTTGATTGCCTCAACGTCAAAACCGGTTAATGATACTTTAAACAAATTTGGTTTCCTTTTTACTGTCAATAATCATTTATCCATTGAAACTTTAAAGGAGACTGAAAGGAGAGATATTATTCAGATTTTTCTTAAAGACAATGATCGTTTAGATGATGTAACAAGGCGAGAGATAATTGATACAATGGCTGCTCAAACAAATGGCTTCTTGTATGGTGATCTTATGACTGTTTGCATCAAGCTAAATAATTTAGATGAAGTCAAAATGAAAGAAATTTGTCCAGCTGTGATCAAAGAGCACAGTAGGAAATATGCACGCTCTCTGGGAGCTCCAACAATTCCAAATGTATCCTGGTCTGATATCGGTGGACTTGAAGAAGCCAAAAAAGAAGTTATCGATTGCATTCAACGACCAACTGATTATCCTCAACTTCAACAAAGAGGCCTTCGACGGTGCGGTTTCCTTCTTTATGGTCCTCCAGGAACCGGTAAAACTTTGCTAGCTAAAGCAGTTGCCTCACAATTTTCATACAACTTCCTCAGTGTTAAAGGACCTGAATTAATCAGTGCTTATGTTGGGCAAAGTGAAGAAAATATAAGAAATATCTTTCAAAGAGCAATCAAGGCTCGACCGAGTATTGTATTTTTCGACGAGCTTGATTCATTAGCACCTAAAAGAGGCAAATTTGGTGATTCAGGTGGTGTTATGGATAGGATAGTATCTCAATTAGCTTGTGAAATGGATATTATTGCGAATTATCCCAATATATTTGTCTTTGGAGCTACTAATAGACCTGATCTATTGGATTCTGGATTGCTTCGTCCTGGTCGATTTGAGCGTTGGGTCTATGTTGGACCACCTTGCTCTTTAGAGGAAAGAATCAGTGTACTATCAGCTTTAACGCACAGATTCAATTTGGCTGATGGACTTGAGTTAACTACTATTGAAGAAAGATTACCACAGTATTTAACTGGAGCCGATTTTTACTCCATTTGCTCATCTGCTATGATGACTGCCCTGCAAAGAGTAGTCAAGGAGATCGAAAATGGCGAAAAAGATGAAAGAACTGCCCAAATTGATATTAATCAAGACGATTTTGATACTGCATTGAAATACTTTACCCCGTCTGTGAAGAAGGAAGAACTAGAAAACTATCAAGCAATCAGGGCAAGGATGGAAAGAGACTGATTTACACTGAATTTAAATTTATTTCAACTTTTAGTACTTAATTTTTTTATTCGTTTGCTTTTACAATCGTAAAAGTTTACATGAACAAAAATTATGTAAATTAATCACGAACAATCATGTACTACCTATGTAATAATTATTATGCAGCTAAGAAAATTTAATCTAATTTAACGGAAGCAGCCTATTACAATGGAATCACGGTGAAATTTTACGATTAGTTGATTTACCTATCAACAGATGGTATATCGGTTCCTTAGTTCGTTTACCGCTACGCCAGAAGGAGCCAAATTCCAGAAGCAAAGTTTGTTTGTTTCAAACTTTCATTTTCAAGAAAATCTTACTTTTGTAATAAAATTGAATTGATAATTGTTTTGATTGTCTGCATTATATTTATTCGCCATTTAACTTTTCTGTAGTCTGTTATTCGTGTGTTTACGTTTGGAATTTCAATCATCTATTGGATATTATAAATATTTCACGCCACCATCTTCACCATCATCTATTTTTGCAGGCAAGTGTTTCCTTTATTATTATTTTTTTAGCGGATTCGCGTAAATTATTTTGCAAATCTCGTACAATATTTAAAAGCTATTTCTTTAACATGTAAGTTATCCGTTCCACATTAGATTATCAAATTAACTCAAGTCATCTCATATCTCTTAACCCACTCATATTTCGCTCCGTTTATAAAACAAAGTTACCTCTTGTGAAGCTTAAATTCCAGTTGCTGCCTTGAAATACTTGGACACAAAGAGATCTTCCAAAATGCTTGTAATAACCTTGCTTCATTCAGGTGACAGTTTCTTGATACCATGTTTCAGACCATTATTTATTGCTAAAACAAAATCAACTAATCGAAATATCTCAAGTCAATTTACTGATTAGAAAAAGCTTGTTATATTTCCTTTTTAGTTTGGTTTTACAAGTTTTGTATCAAGAAAAGTTGCAACCTCTGTCACTCATACTGACAATTTTTCTCATTTGTGCAATGCATTAGAGCAATATGATTTGTTAAACTGAAATCCGTTTTTCTTTTCCGGTCAAGAGTTAATCAATTCAAATTATTGCTACTCAAATCGAAAGAAAGACATATACATGGAAGTCTGTTTGATCTTCATCTCAACAACGTTACTAAAAATGATTGATTAACCATTCACCTTAAAAGGATTGAAAACTCAACCCAGTCTCTGAGCAAACAAAAAACTCCTTCAATTATTTAAAACTAGAAACATAATTTCATGTCTTGCAGTTAAGGGCATGATTTTATCTTCAGGCATTCAAATCTTTGGGTGCAAAAAGAAAGTGAATTCAGGTCAGAAAGTAAACTTCTTAATGGTCTGTCATCAGTAAATAGCCATGGAAATGCAGGAGATTTCAGGGAGTTAGATCACTCAGGGTGTTGAAGTAGTTTGTCAAGAATTTTCAAAAAGCAGATGAAATAAAGAAGAAGAATAATAGATGGAAAATAAATAATGATGAAACGATCACCACGGAATTTTGTAAAAATAAATTCTTGTGAACACACAATTCTTCTCCTGAAAACCACTTCTATTTTGTATTCTTATTCTTACTCTTATTTCATTTTCTTTTTCTGGAAATCCCTAAAAACCTGTTCTTACCTAACTCCTTATCCACCCCTTGTCCCTCCTCCTGAATTTTTTGCTACTCTCGATACTTAAATGTCTGTAAATTGTGTATGGCCGACAAGTTTATTTAAAACAGCCTTAGGCTTAACTTCGCTTTCTGACCTCAATTTACTTTCTTCAAGAAGACGATGCTGGTAAAGGTATATATTTAGGTCACATTTACCGTATAATAGACGTAAAGGGGGAGTTGAAAGATGAAGATGATTTCAATGATGTATGAGATGTAAAGATGAAAAAGAGAGTTCCACTCTGATTGGGAAAATAGTGACAACTAATGCTGTTGTGAATCCACCAAAATCACAAACACTTATCGATACAATAGCAAAATATCTATCAGCATCATTGACATCAACAATTTGAGTTAAATTGAAAAATGAGTTAACTAAATGTTCAACTTTCTCATTTGAAAAGCCTTTTTTTCATTAACTTTTCAAATGATTATCTGATGAAATTTTTTATCAACTAAAACGAGTGTCATGGGCTTTTGAATTTTATCCCAACATTACTAATAATACCGATAGTGTTGATTGAATTGATTTTTCATTGCTAATTGGTTGATTAGTTGATTTAGCTTCGGTTTTAACGTTTACCGCTCTAATTGTTTCTGTTTCTATTTCAATTCGACTATTGACCAAAAGACAATTTGCTGTTGGGAAACAAATTAATTAATGAAAATTTAAATCTAAATTTTGGTAAAACCCAATTTTTTATCTTTTACTTTGGTTGACAAAAAAAGGTTTACACTTTTTTCTTGATCTCTCAAACTGAACAATTGTATAACTTGTAAAGCAAAAGCGAGTATAATTGTAAAGTAATTGAAATTTTAGTATTTTCATCTTTCCCTATTTGACCTTTAACTTTCCATTTGCTCTCACCATTGACCTCATACATTACCATCGATCAAGCCCCAAAAATTCCCATCTTAATCGCCATTTACTTCTATACGACTAAACATTGAACAACATTTTCATCTTAAATTGCTAATTGTTACTTGTAACTTCATTTGATTTGGCCTATTTGATAAGAGATGTTTTTTGCTTTCAAATTTCCCATTTTAAGTAAATCAAAGTTTAATTTTACATAATTAGAGTTACATTGATGTGTAACAAAATGCTTACCGGTTAATGATCATGATCACTCCAAAAGGTGAATAATTGAATTTAATGGTCCTTGACAATTTAGTGAATTGTCAATCCGGTTTGTTTTAACCATTTCACCTACACATACCTCTTTAATGATGTTAACTTACTTTTTTTTCTGGTAAATATGTGCGCTCTTATTGATCATCTTTTCTTTTTACCTTTTTCTCATCTTCAACAGGTTATTCGCCCTTCAAAACGCTGATATATGGTTAACGACAAAAGCTATTAAAATAATGTGACAATAAGAAAAAAAGGAAACAAACGATAGTGCCAAAATCTAACAATAGTAATAGTCAACAATCAAGAGGAAACAATCGACAATCAATATTATCTAAAATTATCAATAACATTTTGGTTAGCAGGAGTCATGGTGGTGATCATTTTTGTGAATCAAGATGATATCAAGAATGATGATTGGTCATAAAATGATGATTGAAAGGATTTCATTTTGTTTCATCTTTTTACTATCTTTCCTTGTGACTGGCTCCACCAGCCTAGAGGACAGTGGTTCATGGGAAACGCCGATAGTTCCAACAGACTCATCGTTGAGTCCTTCGACCATTTGGAACTCATTGGAACTCACTTCACTTGATAATTTTACTCAACCATTTACTGGACCTAAGTGTTCCAATCTGGACAAATGTTTGACTGCGTTGAGAGGACGTAAAGTTGACTCTGAACGAGAACGAAACTGTGCTTGTGATCAACAATGTGCTGTTTACGGTGACTGTTGTAATGACTCTCCATGGCTTGAAGGGTCAGCTACTCCTTTTAATCGTTCGTTTACTTGTGTTGATATACCATCTCTTGGTGGATTTTACATGATTACTCAGTGTCCCGATAAACTACAAAACTCTGATTTACGAGAAAAATGTGAACGAGGCAGCCTGGAATCAGACCCAATGGCTTCTTTACCTGTTACAGATGTCAGTAAACAATTGACTTATCGCAACATTTTCTGTGCGATGTGCCATTCTGATTCGAAAAACAAAGTTTTCTGGAATGCAAACCTAGCCTGTTCCAATTTGAATAAAAATGAGCACACATTGACAGAAGATGAGATTCGGTCAAACCTTGTATTTGACTTTCAACTCAATAAATGGATAGTTAACTACACATCACCCAATGGCTCTCAAGTGATCAAGGAATGCTCTATTAGTCCTGTTTTTCCTACTTCAGCGGAATCCTCAATTCGCTCTTGTAAACCTGGTCTCATTGAATCTTGTCCAAGTTCATGGAGTGATGAAACTGTAGCAAATGAATGTGCTTCATATCAAGCGTCTCGATTCACTGACCGTGTTGGCTATCGTAATACAGCTTGTGCTCTCTGTAATGGAGTAAACGCTACATCACTCAAATGTTCACCCATTTTGACTCGAGCTCTCGATAGTGGAGCCGATGGTGTCATTGGTCGAGCCTCTCATCCACATCTAGGATCACCATTTTACAGTGGCATAATTTCATTTAGTTTACTCCTTGATATGAACGAAGGTTCCAAGGGTAACTCGACTGTTGGTAAAACCAACCCTTGTCCAGAATCTGATCAAAAATGGGATTTATTTTTTCAATCTTGCCGATCACTTGTGTGTGGATTTAAAAACTATCGGTTGATTAATGGACGATGCTTGCGTGAAAATGAACCTGAATCGAAAATTTTTGGTAACAAACCAGTTAATCAAAATTCAACTAAATCATTAAACTCTCTGGTGAGTCCAAACAAGTTGAAAATAATGAAACTCTTTGCTGAAATTTAAGTTTGAAAATGTTTCAAGAATCAATTCTCAAACAATTTGTTGCTTTCATGTTGATAATTTTTCACTATTTTGTTGTTTATTCAATCAAACAGTTGGTTAGCATATTAATTATTAAGTCACTTTTAATTTATACATGAATTTCTCGTTTTTGATTTTTAGTTTTATTTATCAATTAGTTTTTTGAAACAGCTCTTGAAACGAAAATTCAGAAATGTTTGTTCTATGAAAAGGTGGAAAACCTTGAAAGCAAGAAATATCATGCATGTGCTATTGGATAGTTTCACAGAAATCACTTCAAACCTTGAATTTTACTCTTACAAGATCATTGATTATCCTTTTTTCAGTTGTCATCGTTTATTTTAACTTTCTTTTGTGATTTTTGTTTGTTTTCGTGAATCTCTTATGGTTAATTTTTTAGGCTTTTTGATGTTTTAATATTTGGTTGCAATTCAATTGTTGAAAATGGTTGAGTAATGCATAACTATTGAACAATACTTCAAGATGAGATCAGAAAAGGACTGAAGTTTTAGACATAAATATGCTCAGGGTTTTTAAAAGTACATTTTGATGAGATAATTTGGTAGATTTTCAATAATAATTTTCTCACTCAAAACACATTCTTAAATTTATCGTACTAATACATTTTTTATTTTTGCAGTTTCCCGAAGAGTCAAAGCATAATGTAAGGTCCATAACGACACAATATTATGATTTCCAGGAATGTCCGATGATAATTTTGACTAGAAACGAGATACAATTTTTGGAGATTGAAAAACAAGAACTAAAGGCAAACTCAGAATCTTCAATAATCTACGTTCCTCGGTATAACAAAACATTCAACTCTACCAACTATCTAATGGTTAAAGATTCAATTTACATTTGCTCTGATTTTCTGGACTATGAGGTTTCACTGAATAAATTTTCTCAGCAGATGGGATTGGTAACTTTAATTGGATTAGGAATCTCTATTGGATCTTTAGTTCTTCATATCATCGCTTTTACTTTGGTTTCTGATGTTCGCAACCTTTCAGGACAAAACCTCGTCTGCCTGTCAGTCTCCCTGATCTTGGCTTATTCATCATTTATTTGTATGCAAGTATTGACTATTCGCGAATCAACACTACTTTGTCGTATAACTGGAGCAACAGTACTTTACTTTTTCCTTGCTTCAATGGCTTGGATGAATGTCATTGCATGGGATGTTTGTCGGACCCTACGATTGGCCACAGTTGAATTACGAGTAGCCAGTGGTAAACAACGAGGAAGATTTTTCCTTTATTCTTTGTATGCTTGGACAATATCAGGATTATTTACTGGTGCTGCTTTATTAGCTGACTTTCTTCCTTCCGATATAATACCAGAAACTATTAAACCCGGTTTTGGGTTATCTGGTCATTGTTGGTTTCAACGTCGTTCAGCATTGATCTTGTTTTTTGGTTCGCCTGTTGCCTTGATAATGTCTATAAACTTGATTATGTTTATATTGTCAACATTTATGATTGGCTCAACTACCCGAGGAACTGCATCTTTTACTCAAATAACTACAGCTCGAACAAATTACAAGCTTTATCTCAAACTTTGGCTTCTCATGGGGCTAACATGGTTTGTTGGTTTTCCTGCCTCTTTCTTGGAATCTCTTACTCTTTGGTATATCTTTATTATTCTCAATACTCTTCAAGGTTTATTCATCTTTATCGCTTTCTCATGTAAACGGAAAATCCTTCGAACTATCAAAAGTAAACTATCATCTCTTACATCTTCTTCGGTGGGTGGCTCATATTCGGTGGCTACTTTAAGTCAGAACAATTCTAAATTGTCTTCTGAATCTGATCTTACCATGAGAACATCTTGTCATTCATATCATCAACCAAATCATCAACAACAAAAATCTCACCATTTTTATCCTCATCACCCTCCAACTCATGCTTATCTGCAGTCCAATCATTATAATATTAATAACTATGAAAGAAAAATGTCTAACCGACATTGAAATTGTAATCGATTTTTATTTCGATATTTTTTGACGATAATTTTTTAAATATTGTAGCTTTACACAATTCTTTTGCTAATCGTATTTTAAAATATATTTGTGTTTAGGATTTCTAATGTGCCATTATGGTTTTATAGAAAATTAAAGTATTATAAAATCAATAAACCACTTTTTACGAAATAAAAAAAGCATCATTTATTTGAAAAGTAATTTTAATACATCCTCAAGTCGATGGAGGCGGAGGAGGTGGAGGTGGTGGCGGTGGCGGGGTCGTTAAATTTGTTATAGGTTGTTGTGGTTGGGCCATCGGTGGTGGTGGCGGCGGTGGCGGTGGAGGAGGTGGAGGTGGCGGCGGTGGAGGTGGAACCATTAAACCAAATGAATTCATTTGACCAGGAATTTGTGGCGGCGGTGGAGGAGGAGGTGGTGGTGGAGGTGGCACCATCAAACCGAATGGATTAAGTTGACCTGACATTGGCGGTGGAGGTGGTGCTGCATGATTCCAACCTGTTGGTGCCGGTGGTTGATTTCTATTCATCATTGTCAGTATATTTGCCATGTCCTCTTGAGGGTAAAACATAGGTGGTGGAGCAATTGGTGGAGCTGCAGTTGGTGCAACTACTACTGGAGGTGCAGCAGTTGGTGGTGCATCAGCAAACAATTGATGAGGTCTGTCAGATTGATTCAGTGGGTTTTTAGCAGCAAGCAATCTTTCAGCTGCTGACCCATGTCTTTCTCCTTTGGCATCTTTTTTGAAAGCATAACTTATAGTTATTGGCCTATTACAAAGATATTGTCCATTCATAGCTTCAATTGCTGCATCTGATGCTTCAAAACTGGCAAAATTGATGAATGCATAACCTTTAGAATTTCCAGTTTCAGGGTCTCTCATTATTTTTGGAGTTTGCAGTATAACACCAAAAGCAGAAAAAGTATCGAATAACAATTTTTCATCGACTTCTGGATCCAAATTACCAATGAATATATTGGCTCCAACATCGAGATTCTTTTGATGAGCTGATGCTTTGTTTACTCGTATAGGTTTACCATACAATTTGATCATATTTATTATTTTGATAGCGTAATCCGCATCTTCTTCTGATATAAATTCAACAAACCCATATCCTTGGTGAGAATTGGTAACACGATCTTTAGGCATATGAACATTGACAACCGGTCCAGCTTGAACAAACAATTCCCATAGAATGGCTTCAGTTATCTTTTCATCCAAACCGCCAACATAGATTGTAGCATCTTGGTTTCTCTCCGCAATCGGGGCGGACATGGTTCTCCAATACTAATTCTTATTTCAATCTAATAATTTGACAATTTACATCACAAATATTAATTAAAAAATTATCTTTAAAAAAACTACAAAAACGTGAGCGGTTTCATGATAACATTCAAATGATTGTTATTTTTTCAAGTTGATCGCCATCTATCGACTCATTCATGTTAACTTCAACGCATTTTTATCAGCTGTTATTTTTCTTCATTTAACATTTTGATGAAAACAAATAAACTTCTTTCATTCAGTTAATTTATCTTGTTGTGTTATATTATTTGTGAATAAGTTTATTAAAAGCGCTCAATATGTCTGCATTGGGTATGAAAACTGAAGACATCACTAAAGCTCTAGAAACACCAGAAGAAAAAAGGTAAGAACATAAACTCTATTTTTTTTAATTCACTGACAGCTATCATTAGCTTATACTGTCACTGTTACAGCCATTCAAATATACTAATATGTTTTTTGTCTCTATCAATTCACAGATTGAGACGATTGGCGAAAAAAGCAGCAAAAGAAACAAAGCGAAAGTTAAAATTAATTGGATATACTAATGAAGATAATCCATTTAATGATCCTGAGTTCGATAAGCCTTTTATTTGGTGGAAAAAATACGAAGCCTTAGGTATTAAAAATATTGACGAAATTCACGCAGACATTGAAAGGATACGCCAGTCAAATATCGATGAATTGGAAAAAATTAGGAAAAGAAGACAAGAACGGGAAAAAGAACGAGAAGAAAGGACTAAAGAGATGGAGGCTCGTCGACGAGATGAAGAAGCTGGTAAATTTAGGAGTTGGGTTGATGGTGAGGAACAGTTTCTTTTCAAACAAGCCAAACTTCGTTCTGAAGTTAGAATGAAAGAAGGACGAGCTAAGCCCATTGATTGGTTGGTTGCATATATCAATGCAAGTGGAAACGAATCAGAATATCAAGAACATTTGGTTGAACCATATCGTTATTTGAATGGTTTGAGACTGAGTGACATGGAAGATCTCCAGGAAGACATTAGAGTTTACAAACAGCTGGATTCTACTGATAACTTAGAATACTGGAAAGACTTAGAAATAATTGTACAGGACGAACTCTTGAAATTGAAATGTTATCAAGCTTCAAAGAATCAAAAAGACGATGGTATCAACCCATCAGTTGCTAAAGAGCAAAACAAAATACTTACTGATAAAACTCCATCTCAACTGGTGGCATTACAAGCAGCAATCGAGAAAAAGATGGCTAATCACCATGAAGTGATAGACATTAGTTACTGGGAAAATTTACTTGCTAAAGTCAAAGCACATATGGCTCGAGCTCGTCTGCGGGATAGACATAAAGAAATTTTAAGAAAGATGAGCAAACAAGAAGTACACAATCAAAGTCAACCAGAAAGTATGTCTGATGAAAACGATCAAGAAGACGACTATGTTGATCCTCTCGAAGCATGTATTGAAGAGTATCAAAGAGGAGGTTATTCACCAACTCTATTGAACAAAAAGGACGTTGATTCATCTTTAATTATCAACCCTGATGAGGACCTACGAAATCTAGATATTAAACGACAAATGGTATTATCGCAACCAAGTAAACTGGATAAAACTTCTACGGCAACTGCTGCTGAATTGCAATTCGAAAAGGAAGCTCGACGTGGTATGGGATCTGATGAAGGCATTTTAAGAATCGAAGAAAATATAGTACAAGATCCAAGTATTGCTTCATGGTCGGAAAAATATCGCCCAAGGAAACCTCGATATTTCAATCGTGTCCACACTGGATTCGAATGGAACAAATACAACCAGACACATTATGACATTGACAATCCACCTCCGAAAATTGTTCAGGGATATAAGTTTAACATATTCTATCCTGATTTAATCGATAAGAGTAAAACACCGACGTATACAGTTACTCCATGTGCTGATAATAAAGACTTTGCTATCATTAAGTTCAAGGCAGGGCCACCCTATGAGGATATTGCATTTAAAATTGTGAATAGAGAGTGGAATTATTCATATAAAAGTGGCTTTCGTCGTCAATTCAGCAACAATATTCTACAGCTTTGGTTCCACTTCAAAAGATATCGTTACCGTCGTTAATTTATCGGTGTTATCTATATTTTGTGCTATTAAATATTCAAAAAATCAACTTTTATCCACAACTTTTCTACATTGTACTTATTGAAAGATAGATTGTAAATATAATGAATTTTCGTAACTTGTAAACTTCCTAAACTTAAATAATAACAAAAAATTGACTTTCCTATTCTATGAATCAGATATTTGCTGAACACCTAAGTTCCCAATAATCAAAATGATAACCAAGTTAACATGAAAATATGCAGATGGTACATTATTGACTTTATTATTGCAGGATGTTCATTTACCACTCTATGACAAACAGAAATAATTCCGTTCCAAATAATAACGTCCTACAAGTATAACAATTTGTTTCAACAATGCTGAAAGTTATGCAATTGTTGATAATCAGGCACAATTAAAATCCAGGTTATTTATAGAGTTGTTGATTGATTTACAAGGCAGCTGATTTGTGATTATAGCGACGATTATAGATTATGATTATACAAGCGGTTAATGTATCTTTTTAGTTTCAAATTTTACAAACAAGTTTCATTTGGGTCTAAATAATGTGTTAATCATAAAAATCAATGTAATAGTTGACAATATAAAGTAATCACCGTACATAGTAAATTAATAAATTAAAACATAAAGTCAAACATAATAAAATTATTGTCAAAAAAAGAGGAAATAAGACCAAAACCAGGAAGAATAAAATCAAGCAATGATATTCACAAGTTGACTCTTAACTTTACTCTAGCCGTTTATCTGGATAACAATCAACTAAGTGATTTCAATCGAAATGAATACAGATGAAATTACATTAAACAATTAATCAATCAACATGAAGATAAACAAATAAGCAATCATTAACAATCCTCTCAAAACATTATTTTTTAGACCGCTAGATGGTATTAAAATTTGACTAAAAAGGCGGGACATGAAAGACTTAACTTCAACTGAACAACTTTTATTTTCGTTTACTTTTCTCGTCTTTCATCTTCTTCTTTCTCATCACTTCTGTCTTTCTTTTTTCACTTTGAAATTGATTTGCCCATTGATTAACCATAGTTAAAGGGTAAATTCAGTCAACAAGCAAGAATAACTCACTACTTATTGGCCAACAATCATGTCAGTCAAAGATTCACCAATCAATTGTGTCTTTTGTTGATCACTTTATATTGTCTACTTTTCAGTTTCCTCCAATTTTCACTGTTCGTCTTCATTCAAATTCGTGATTCTCTGTGTTCATCTCATCTACATCTCTCCATCATCCTTAACATCCTCATTATTCTCATCTCAATTCAATTTTCTCTCATGCTTTAAGCATTTCTGGCTCTTTTAATACATTCATTGTGATTTCACTGCCAATCATCAAGCGTATTTTGTTGCCGTTACTCCTGTTATTGCTCTTGTTTATTTATTTACCTTTTCATCACTCCATCTTGCTATCATCACCAGCCACCCTTTTTACCTACATTTTTATCAACATTTCATCTACAAACAAATAAGTTTGCCTTTTGTGTAACAGTTTATTCTGTCATCTTTTGTTAAATCAACACCAAAAATCATACAGTTCAACCTTTTCTCTCTTCCATCCAACACTTTGTTTGATTTATTATTTTACCTTAATTGGTTTCATTTTGGGATCTCACTTTTATTTACTGTGAAAACACAAATTGAAATGTTTACTTTTGTTTACCACCGTTAACATTAAAGCCTTTGAGCAGTGTTAATCTCACCATTACCTTAAAAAAGTCCACAATCAATACTTTTGTTTCATTCTTGAGATAACAAAAAAGGCTCTATCTAATTAATAGTAAATACCATCAACAACAACAACAATACTTAATGATTTCATTAAGTTTTCCGTTCAAGGATAATCGCGTAATGATAACAACAAAAATCAACTGTAATCACCACCAAAGGAACCACAGTTAACACCCAAGAGTAACACCAAAAACCTAAGCAACAATTAACAATTTTTGCCAATTGAACTCAATGAAACAAAACACGGTTCAAATCAAGTTAAATTGTTTTGTCTATTTGTTTAAATTGTACATAATATATGAACAAAAACGTGAATCTCTTGAGGTGATCTAAATATTATGAATACAACAAAATCAACAGCCGCTTTTGACCAAAAAAATAGCCAACTGGAAGCAAAGTGAAGCTCAACCTGACAACAAAAACATCTTTTCTCATCATAATTTAATGCCATTTAACCGCCATTTTATAAATGTAATTTCACTCTCAGTTTTACCTTTTCCCCATTTCACAGTTTTGATAATCATATCAATCCATCTCAATCCATCAATCCCCTGAAAACTATGAACATATCCAATTCACCGGCAATCGCAATTACATTTCGTTGTAATTGCAGTCAACCTCTCCATGCCAGGACAATTGGATTTCTTGCCGATTGGATATCTGCTTATGTCTTCATCAAAGGTGAGTTATCATTAAATATCTTCATTAACCCATCATCACCAAACAACAAAATTATCACAATCAACAATTGAAATCGTTAAAAGTAAAACCTTTTATATCAAACTTGACTTTGACAATTTTCACTTTCAAAGTCACCATCAAGTAGTTAGTTTCAATCATTTTGATTACTCTTGAAATCAATTAACAGTCTTCATTAACCAATTAATGCAACAATTGCTCCAATTTTAATTGTTGTTTATTCAGCAATTTAACAATCAAATTGAAAACCTTGCCTTCAATTGTGATAATTTAGTCTATTGCTAAACTCAATTTACTAAAGTCAATGTAAATTACAACTCAATATAATGAAACATTTCCCTTGACAAACTCATCTACAGACTATTAGAGTACCAATGAAAAAAAGAGCAACAGTAATAATAATAAACAATCAACTTGTAGCCATCATTTTTGATTGTAACAATTTATCCCATTCAAGTTGATTTGCCCATTTCAGTGAAAAAAAAACAAAATTATCATAACAGTTAACCTCACCAACCAAAATGATTCCTCCTCTAATTGAGACATCAAACAATCAATAAGAATAATATTGAATTATCATTAATCAAATTTGTACCCAAATCATAATTAACCAATTTAAACATATTATAAAATATGAAAATACAAAGTAGCAATCATGAAGCGAGAAAAAAATAGACGAAAATTGAACAGCAAAACAACTAAAAACTAATGATAATCAGTAAACACATTGAAAGTCTGTGAGGACGCAAAGGCCCTTGAGGCCAATTTTCAGGTAAAAAACATTAGGCTAGTCTCATTATTATCATCATCATCAACCTAATCATTATAATCATCGGCATCATCTTGATGACTTTTTTCAACATAACCCAAGCGAATCAATAGATTTCATCTAAAAACAATTTTTCCTTTGCTTTTCTCAGCGCACTTTTTACCCATTGTAATACGTGCATAAACGCGTGTCAAAACTTTCAAACGTGTCGATGGATTTTGTGATTGATAAATTACCTTTAAGACTGTTTAATTGTTACCTGGTGCTGTGTGAAACCTTATGCTCTTTTGTAGACTAAATTGTTAATCATTTTAATACCTTTTTCCTTGGCGAAAAAGTTGTTTGCTTTTAACGTCTAAACCAAAAAAAGGTAAACTTTACTTTGAAACATTGTTAATCGATTATGATTAACCTTTCATGTTCAGATGGTTATGATTAACATGAAACAATATATCCAATCAATCACTTTAATCGTGATTCAAGTCTTATTGTAGTTATTTTTGATTAAATATCATTATCCTAAAACTGGTTAATGCATCATTTTTAGGTTTTATATCTTTCTTTCACTACCAAAAGGTTGATCCTTTAAGATCATTGTTTAACTGCATTTTCAATGATCTTTTTTTTTCAAAACAATTTGTAAATTGTTTCACAGTCATTTTTACATTCACCTGGGAGGTTTGAATCTAAATGATCATTTAAATGGTAAAAAGCTTAACTAAGAAACCGATCAAGAAGATTATCATTTTAATAAATTAATAAACTCGGAATGCAATCTTAATTATATTCAACTCTTCAGAGTTGATTGTAAGGATAAATGTATTTGACTTGACTTTTTCTGGTGCTCATGTTGAAAGGCAATTATTTTGGGTATTAATTTGTCTTAACATTTTTATAGTTTATTCAGTTTGAATTAAATGAATTGATTTACTGATGAAACATGTGGGAAATTAATTTATCAGTCCGGAAACATGTTTAATCTGTTTACCCATTCAAATCGGGTTAACTCTTGATAACTAAAGATTGTTGATTCCCAATTGGATTTGTGATAATTTGTCCCAAATAATCTTTCACTTGATGAATGTAAGTTACACCAAATTAACCTTGTCATCACCTTGTATTTAAATTATTTGTCATTCACCTGTCTAGACTTGATTAAAGTAAAGAGATAAAATATTTCCTCATTTAACTGATTAATCAAATTGGCATCTTTAATCAGTGATTGGGTTAATAAAGGAAACGCGTGTTTCCAATCATAATTGTTAGCTTTTAACCCAAAGATTGAAAAATGCCTTTCACTAATCTAATAATTTTGATCCAAGTTGATAAGCTCAAGTTGAACCATTAATTTTGACTAATCATTATCGTGACAATCAACTTACCGTTGTAAATTATGTTTGCCTCAATTGAAGATAAGTGATGATCAAACGCCCAGCTCATTCAAGTCTAAGACCTTTCAAAAGGTCAACCATGATTGGGTTAAAATTTTTGGGTAAATCCAGAGATAAACGTTTTCAAGTATTCTTGATATTTCATTAATCAATGAGTCACCCGAAGAGCCAAAAATGTGACCCTTAAAACCTTCTCCTCAGCAAGTGAAAAGTACATTTCCTCTTCACCATTTGATTGCAAACATCAGTGAAATTGAAATAATACCAATGTCTCTCACACATTCACTGTCTGTCAATCTTGATTCAATGTTTTTTTTCTGCTTAAACTTCCGTTTTCAATTGAGCGTTCATCTTGTTAGACCTTTTGTCTAGTTGAACATTAGGACTAAATTAGGACAAAAAAAGACGTCCAAGATGATTTAAAGCAGGAAAACGCATTGGTAAGCATCATTTCCCTCAGAATTGTCTGTCAAAATGATTAAAGTTACAGAGAGTCAAAAATGATGTTTACTTGAAAATGTCTTTTCGGTAAAAGCAAAGCCATCTTTTACTCGATTAAACTAAATTAATGTTTAATCATTTTCAAGTTATTAAATTGTCACAAAGCTCAGAAATTCGTCCAACATTCAATCGAGTTAATCTTGCAAATCTAATTCGCTCACAAATCAATATTCACAAATCCATTGTGAAAATACAATGTACTTCATTTGCAATATAAAGGAAAAAATATTTAGTCTCAAAATGAGTCTTCAATTGAAGTCAGTATGATACAATCAACAATCAACTAATTTTTTCATCTCTTTGTTAGTGAATTTGAGGTAAATCATGACGCTCCTTGTTTTATGGATAAACTCAATTCTTGCTGAATTAACTTTCTTTGTTCATTGAAACATTTTTGCACCATTTTCCTGCCCTTGGGTTTGGGATATTTTGCTATATTGACCAACCTGAATTGACTTCAGCTAATCGACTTTTAATTCAGCGAGAAACTTGGTTTTGATTTGTTTCCATGTAATTAAAGTCATATGGATCAACCTTAAATGACAATTAAAAAGGATTGACCATTGAAAATGACAAGACGATTCTTCATCATTATCATCTCACAATTGAACGAGCAATTATCATTTAATTAAATCATTGTAAATTCATCTTTCAACAAGTTTTCATCGTTTTACCAGTTGAAATGTTAATAGCGATAATTTAGTTATTAAGTGTTCATTATTTTATTTGTTTTCATGAACTTCCATTTTCACAAGTTAAACACAATTAGCAATCTTTAACTCTTTCAAACATAATTAAAATGATTAAATATTTTAACTTGCAATTTCAATCGTCAGGCTACAAAAAGGTACAAATCAAGTTGAAGATGATTAAAGATTAGATCACATTGAGAAGCAAAATGAAAGTAAAAAACAAAAAAAAATGAGTCGAATGATTGAAATGATGATGAAAGATGATGATGAATAAAGATAATGATAAAAGTGAAACAAGGCGAGGTAAATTGACTACAGGTTATCAGGTAGCTACAGATTAAACCATCTCCACAGGTTTCAATGCTTTAGGCTGGATGTTGAGAAACGCTTCCCAGTTTACAAAAGCTGTCACCGATAACACCATTGAATGTTGATTTCAATTTCACACTTTTCAATGTTTCACCATTGTTCCATCTTGCAACCATCTGACCATGAAAACTGAACCAATGGTTTGAATCAATATTTAAAGTCAATTGAAAATCCATACAAAACTAAAGCTAAAAAAATCTGGTTAAACTTATGTAAATGGCAAGCTTGTGCTACCAACATTTGCATTGTTTACCAGATTTTTTAGATTAAACTGAAATAGCGAAAGCTGGTCAACAAAGGTAATGATATTTACTTTTGAGGTCATTTTGACCTACAACAGCCTCTATTTAACACGCGCCTTACCACGAGCCAGTCGACCAGTTTAGGTAACAATAAATGTCTTTACAAATTTTCAGGTTTTATCCTCTATTTATATGTACATATTTAATGACCTTAGCGTTTCTCTCGTGTGTTGCTTATAACGAGATTGTTTATTGACAAATGCTTTTCCAGAGATTGAGATTTCAACTGATTTCTGACTCTTTTCATTGGGAATTTCATTTAATTTATTGTATGTGTGCAACTGGATAAACATTGACTTATTCAGTTTTTGCGGCAAACTGACCTTTTCCGCCATTTTTTGGACCCTTTTCTGTTTCTTAGTTTACCATATCTTTGGGATCGGGTTTCAATTGATTTTTGATTGGATTGGGAACCGTTTATACTTCATTGATAATAATTTTGATTATCTTGCTATTCAAAGTCACCTTTTATGCTCTTTGTCATCTTTCAATGGATCAAGCTGACCTTTGATAGAGTGACCCTATCATCATTTGAACCCTATTCAGCTTTTTACTTCATTTATCGTTTTTCCTTTCAAAGTTAACAGTCAAATTTTGCTGGGTTAAAGATTTTTAGTTTAATAACCGCAAAACAGGAAAAAAAATCACGCTGAGTTTATGAGGGCAAAACGCTTGAAATGTAATGTTATGGGCTAAGTTTTTGGACAAAGATGGCAAACCTCCAAACAGCCTTTTACTTTTTTCCTTATCATTCTCATCTTTTGCTCATCTTTACTCTTCTTCTCGTCATTCTTCCTCCTTGAACATCACAGATGAAAATGACTTTAACTTACTGTATTATACAATATGTGAGGTCATTAAAAGTGGAGAAACGTTTGCTTACAGTTTAGCTTTTGTTTAGGTTTAGATGCAAAACTTCAATAAATTTGCATAAACTGTCAATCTAATTGCATTTCAAACATTCAATCATTATAAACTTGATTATCTTATTATACAAGTTTGTTCATGTTAAGATGAAAGGCAAAGAAACTTTAAGCTTATTGAATTACAAACAAAATGGTTTACATTTTTCAACTTGAAATGAAATTTGCTACTTAACAGAATATAAGATATCAGTTGAAATTGGGTTACCTCTAAATGAATCCAGAGTATGTAACCAATATCGATAATGTTAAATAACAAAATGATTCAATCGTTATTGATCTTGAAATTCGGAGCTTGACTCGAGCATCAAGTATCATCCAATATCATGAAAAACAATATCCAACTCTAACTGACTTTTGGTCCAAATCATAAAATAAAGCCAAAAAAACATCTTCTTGGTTAAAAGGTTAACTTTATCAAAATAATAAAGCAACCGATGATGACAGTCAAACTCAAGTCAGTCAGTCACTGAATACGATGGAAAATTGACATGATTCTTGGGATCAAATCAACTCTACTAATCAAGTTTATCATATTGTTAGCTAATACAATAGTTTTAATTGCAATGCAAATCCAATATTTCACAGTCAATCAAGATTTTGAGCCGAATCTTATGAATCTTTGCAAGTCTCTGAAAGCGCATTCAATTCAACCTTGCGCTCAAATGCGGTAATTTGTTTGTTAAAATAAACTAACGCTAATTCATTATTTTGGGTAAAAAAATCAACCAAATTCTTGCACACAAAACACACAAAAAACATGAAAACGTCTTCATGTTAACTCTCACACTTTACACTTGAGTAGATTTAAATGCTATTCAAGTTGAATATAACTTTCACTATTTGCTCACAGAAAAGCATAAGAAACATGGTTAATTACCTTAACCATTTGATGGATGCATTTAAATAATACAAATTGTAATAAATGAATAATACTTTTGCGGTAAAATCTGTGCAAATGGTTATGACGGGGCGTTGATAAACAGCCTGTTGATAACCTACATTATGATGACTATGATGATCTTAAATAGTGATCTCATATACCTTTACCTTGAAGTTGGGTGTAAACACGATGAGCAAATATTTTAAGCGCAAATAAAAAGCGAATTAACAATTTCTTCTTTCAATTAAATGATAAATCCTACAATTTGATACAACAGACAGAATCATTGAAATGTTTTACACCTTTTTACACAATAAATTATCCTTTATCTGACTTTTGTTGAACCAAAAAAATCATCTTTTTCTTTCCTTCCCTAAACTCATTATCTGACTATTAATATCGAGCTGGACGAATGACAATGATTTACCTTTAAAAGCTTTTAAAGGTGTCTTGACCTTATCTTGTCCATGTTACACCTAACCTGTTGCACTGTTGTCAAGTTGAATTCAAAGTCATCACAAGATTGAATGTCATTTAGACTTTGTTTTATCTAATCGTAAGGGAAACCTTTTTTTACCTTGTTTGTGGTGTTGCTTTGGATTGAAAACAAATCAGAACACACAAGATGTAAAAAGGTAAATGAAGATTGAATCATATAATATATATTTCCTTTTAGCCTAAAGCATTGCAAAGACAACGAAGACGATTATCAGAGTCTCTACTCTGTTATTTAGAGTCAACCATTTCATGTAAACTTTTTCACTCCATTTCTCTGTGTTGATATTTTCCCAAGATACAAACTTGACTTTACAACAAGACTTGTTGTTCAACAGATTTTCAATTGTTTTGTTAATTTCCTGTTTTCCTCCATTTTTCAGCACATTTATCTGCAAAAGACAACATTTTTAGGCATATTTACTCGTCTCTTGAGTTAAACATTATCTTGTAAAATATCTTGAAATTGAGATATTTTTACAGTGAAAATCTGGTAATATGGTAATGCCAATTGATATCAGTTCTGAATACGTAAATGATGTAAAACTTGTCTTGTTACAACGCTATTAACCATTTAATAACAGCTTTTTTCCGTGAGAAAAAGTATCAAATAGTGAAATGAACAACCCTAAAAATGAAGATTCAACAAACTGAACCAATTGCCGAAAGATAATCCTTTTAAGTGTTTCGGAACTTTGTTCAACCATTGAACTATTTTTAAAATTCAACTGTTTGAATGGTTAAAATGATGACCAGAAAAGACCTGATAATCAATACTCATTTGTATTAATCTTTTTAAGACTTTCTATTTTAACCAATTTCCATTGTTCATTGTATTATTTCATTTCCACTTGTTGAGTCTTGAATTTCATCTGATGAACCATTAAGATTAACCTTTAATATGATTGTTATTATGTTAAATTTATGATTAATTAACATGAGTAAATTACTTTTCGTTAATTATCGCAAAATCATTGAGCCTGAACATTTGATGAAACAATAAAAAGATCAACAAAAGAGTATTGATCGTAATGATGAGTTCAACTTTAACCGGATCTTTAACCATTTTAAAGTTGATTAATGATTAAAACTGATAATCATTTCAATTGTTCAATTGATCCAACCAGAACATTGAAACTCGATAACTTCAATAATGCATTTCATTATTAGCCAAAGATTTTATGTTCAACAAATCATTTCAAATTGCCATTAAACAACCAAATTGGTAAATTAACATGAAAAGTTTCACAATCAAAGCTGTTTAATTAGTGCTTAATTAAGTTGAACAATTAGCTGGAGTTTAATTAATTGTCAACTCTAATTGTGTGTCAAAAATAGTTTAATTAACTCATTAATTATGTTAGTAAAGCTTTTAATTGTGTAATTTCATCTCAGTTCAACAAAAAAATTATAACTTAATTTTGTCTTTCATTTGAAATCTTTCATTGGAATCCTTCTTGAAATCAGATATCAAGAGTATCATGAAAAGGATTGAAATGCATTAAATTGAATGTTGAAATTGCAAGATTTTACAAAAATTTCAAACTTGAAAGGTTTTCATGAAGCATAAAGATTGCCTTTCATGATAACGATTATATTGATAATGTGAAAAGATGATAGCTTATCAATGTAGGCGGTTGTATCATGATTTGAAACAATTTGAATCTTTATTCATTGTAGGAGTTGACATGAAAAATGGGTTAAGAAAGTGATAATCATCAATGTTTTTGAAAGGAAAAAGGATAAAGAAAAATTGTTGAAAAATTGCAACAAAAATGATTCAATCAATTGCATGAAAATTCATTGAAACCATTCAACAACTTTATTCATCCATTTCTTGAATCAACCTTTTCAATCTGTTCAAACTTTCCTTGTCAAACCTTTTCCTCTGTTGGCATCGTTAATCTCACATCAATCACTTGAAACTTCATAGACTTGTTGACCTTTTTTTTGAGTCTGTTTGAAAGTTCATTGGTTCAGTTTGTTGCCATACATTTACTTGTCATTACATCTGTTTGCTGCCAACAGTTATTTACATGGATTCATGGAATTGTTTTTTATGCTTGAGTCTAATTATTCTGTTCTCATTTGCATCTCCATGTTGACAACAATTGAGTCTAGTAGCTTTTCACAGGAAAATTGAATAATGAAGGTTTCGCCTCTCACTTTCAGATGATGTAAGGATGCTCAAGGGTCTGTTTGCCCTTCCTCCAAATCCTTTTTTAATAAGTACTTTCACAATTATTCAAATTACTTGGGATGTTCAATTGGATCGTATTCAGTCTTGAGAATAATCTGGTTTTCCAAAGTTTCAATTGTAACCAGAAAATTAATTGAAGCAAAATGTTAAAACTTTATTTTCATTGTTCAATCAATCCAACGTTTCAAGTTTACCAAACTTTTCAATTTGTCTCAATTTAACTTGATTTTTTCCCGAATCTCGTTTTGATACAAATTACTTTTTTACAATTGACTTCATGATTAAAAGTAAATCATGAATCTGAATCATTTTCAACTTAATCTCAACTCTCGGTTGAAAAGTTTTAAATGAAAACTTGAAACCATTAAAAGGTTTGCAAGCAACTCAATTGTGATTATTTGTAAAATTCAATTAACACAATGCTAAAGGCAAACTGGATAAACTTGCCTTGCATAAAGAAAATTAAACAAATTGGGTTCATTGATTGATTAAACATGAGTTTGCAAATGGTGAATACTAATGAACATTTGATAATTAAAAAGATTACCTAAGCAAACAACAACAAAAGCACAATAGTTATGGTTATTACATTTTTTGGTCAACCATTGAAAATGATATGAAAAAAAGGTACATCAACACAGATAATGCCTTTAATCGTGCTTAACGGATAACCAGCTCAGCTCTAACATTTAATACATTTAGTACATTGTTTAAGAGTGGATATAATGTTACTCTATTTGTCCGTGGGTTGAGATTTATTAACCAAGCCACTGAACATGTTAGTTGTTATCCAAAGGCTGTGGCCTTAAATTGTTCAGGTTACAGGGTTGCTGGCCATTGAACCTTGACTTACAAGTCAAAGGACAAGGTTACTCCTTTTATTACCTGTTGAATTGCTAGAAATAAAAGGCTGTTTAACATAATCTTTGGGTTCAATTTTTACCTAAAAATTGACTACTCATGTTTAATCATGTCTTACAGATGAACTTATGATCTTTTTTTTATGGTCAGCCAATTTTCAAGGTGTAATTTGGCGATTGATGAATAAGCAATGAGCAATTTACTGGAAACTATTATTTAACTGGAAAAGGCAATAATTCCAATAATTCACTTGAATTTTTATGCGTCTTTCGTTTAATTATCTAGTTTATCATGTTTAGTTGGTAATCTTTGCTTTACAATGGTCATATTGATTAACCTTGTAAACGGCTATTCTTGATCATGTAAATTGGTTCTTTAATGTTCAACCATGAACTTTTATTCCAGTTTCATGTTGGAAAAAAAACTGTACTATGGAGATAAACTTTCTGGTATATTTCACATTCGTATTTCATGTTTACTCTAATGGTAAAAATACATTTCAAAGATTCATTGATGTAGCACTGAGAGCTGCACGCTGACACTGAATTTTTCAATTCTTGTTGATTATCCAAGGTTATCTGACAATCAATGTCCAACCAGTTTTCACTTTTTTCAACCTTTGCTTTTACCTTTTTTCATCGATTGATTCTTAGTTTTTTATGTTGAATTCCGTGTTTCAACTTGGATTAGGGCTTTACAGGGATTCAAGCTTCAGATTGTCTTTGAATAATGAAACTTGACTTATGAACTGAAACTTACAGACTTTTGCAGAAGTTTGAAATTACAGAAAATATAAATTCAAAGAAAAAAGTAGTTCCAATTAACAAGGAAATTCAGTCGATTCTTGAGAGGATCAAATTGAACAAACTGATTATACTTTGATTTAAATTATACCATTTGCTATGTAATTAACTGATTAACTTGATGTGCGGTTGACAACAAAATTAATAAGTTTTACCTGCATTAAGCTAATAATTGAAGCTAAATATTTATGAACAATTTTTCAATGTTAATTAAAAAATTGTAAATCAATTTGAAGTGTCAAAAAGTAGACAAACAAACATTAAATTTTGCTCAAATTACAATATAAATCAACAGCTCAAACTTGATTCAAATAAATTACAAAAACTATTGCTAAAGGGTGTTGCGTGTTATTCTCGCCAGCTATCTTATCACAATGGAGATTTATAAGATTTCCATTGGACATTTTCATCTTTATCAGTTGTTTAATCTCCATTCGGATGAGATAGCTGGCGAGAATAACACGCAACACCCTTTATTTAAATGCTAAATGAACATTTTGGCCAAAAATCTTTGTCCAAAATTCAACCTTAATGATTGTAATAATTTTAATTACTCAACAATATAAATGTGAGTTACCTGGATGATTCAAGGAGCTGAAAAGGTGCACCTTACCCACCTTTATTCATTCATTTTGCATCTTTTCATGCTCTGTGGTAAACCCAATGTAACAAAGTTTTATCTCAAAATTCACCTTTTTTTTTCATCTTAAAACAAAAACTATTAAAACTCTTGTAGCCTTAAAACACACACAAAGTATTCACAGGCAAAGCAAACAAGAAAATTGGGCTTAACCGGTTTCGCGTTACTTTAGTTAATGAGAAAATTATCATGAAAATCAGTCAATTTGTTAATTCTGTTGAAACGCAACTCAAACGAAAGTTTCGTGGTTAAAATATGCGTGTCAAAGTTACGCATAATATAATTATAATGATAAACTAATAGCATTAGCACAGTGTTTAAATGTTTCATCTTGTTAAACAGTCTCTTGATATCAAACGAAATTCATCAAAGAAGATTTTCCATCATTTTGTTAGTTTTTTTTGTTCATCATGATAGAGCTTTACATGAAGAAGAAATCTTGATCTTGATTAAGCTCAATTCCATAATCAAATGTTATCAAACTGTAGAAGCAAAATTGACTCTGGAATTGGTAATTTCATAATTTTCAAGTCAAAAAATCATATTCAACTTATCATTGAATCTAACATTTGAAATTTCAAGTATTGATTTTTTTTCTTTATTCAACCTTTTTTATTACATTTGATTATAATTATAAATTGGAATCACTTTTAAACTCGATTTATCATTGAATCTAAATTGGTTAGCTTTTGAAATGTTTGTAACAATTTTCAATGTAATTTTGGAGGTTTCATTGAAAATTGAATCTAAATGATGTGTTGTTGATCATGATAATGATCATGTTGATGATGGTGATGATGACGGAAACTTGCTTAGTTAATGTATGTAATCATATAAATTTTAAAGCCAAAAAGGGCAATGATTAAGATGATTCAACATTGGATAAGGTTGATTGGGAAGAAGTTGAAAAATGTAATAAAATGATGAAAAAAGCATCAAAAATTAATACCTTAAGATGAGCTGTTAATGATTGTTGTTAACATGAGTTTCAACTTGATTGATATCAACTAATTGTTGTTTTTACATTAACAACTAATTTATTATTTGCATTATCTTAGCAATTAATCAAACATTAAGTTAAATTGATGAGATTTTTGATTGATTTTTTGGACAAAATGGTTTTACAATTGTTTCAGTATTTTCCTATTAAAATGTTTATCACATTGAATACAAATTGTTACAATGTAATCTAAATATCAAGTTAATTGTGACAGCTTTTCTCATGATAATGTTTTCACGTTTTCATTTTATCCTTTTGAATTAAGTCTTAATGTTCACAATTAACTGTTGATATTCATTTGGATTTATTTTAATCATTTGGCATAAACTTGAATTGTGTTTTACAATTGTAAAGATTTGAAGCCAAAAATAAGATTTACAACTTTGTCTAATATTATCATTTGTAAACTTTTCAGTTCCTGGTTCAACTGAAATCAATCTTATTAACCTTTCCATGACTTTAAAATGTAAAGCTTACCAAGCATTTAAAGCCTACACAAGAAGGATATTTACAAATGATAATCAGTTGCAATTGTTGGTTAATTTAGTTAACAATTAAGCCTACGAGAAACTGAACCTGATTAATATTTTCTTGTTTCAACCCAACAATTGTGATTCAACTGGGTGGCTAAACAACTGTGTTAATCTATTAATTGTTGTTGATGAAACGAAAAATTCAAACTGAGATTTATAAACTTTCAATTTTTTAATGATTTGTTCAATCTTGTTTCGTTCACAATTAAGCTTTATTTATTGCCATCAAGAAATAAATAGTGAACCATTTATCATTTGATTTAACTCCTTGTGGGATGAGCTTTTTGGGTGCTTGGAAAATTTGGCTTTTTTTTCGCTGTTGAGATGAAAATTCTGATCAAGATAATTTCAGATAACAGAGTATGAAGAGGTGGAGGTTGATGATGATGAAAAATGAAGTGACCAGAGGATGATGAACACAAGTATTCAGGTTCATGGAAGTAGTTTAGTCAAAAGATTTATCTCTTTGTTATAATGGCTTTTCCCTTGAATCTTTTTCCTTACCTTTTTTGAAGAAAAGTAAAAGTCTTTTTCAGCTTTTATCTTCTCCATGATAACCTTCAAGTTTCAGTCATTTCATCTCATATCAGCATCACAAGATAATTGTTTGCCACCAATGTTGACTCTAACGCTGAATTTGTCAAAATGTTTCAAAAATGTTTTTCATAATTATTTCCTTTCTCGTCTAGACATTCATTTTTTCACCTTTATCCAATCTCTCATGTTAATAATGTCAATTATTTTCTGAGGTAAAGGTGTGAATGCTGTATGTATGACGTTTAATTACGATTTAAAATAAAAATGCAAAACAATCCGATGATGAAAATCAAAGCTGACTCGCAAAGACAGTTAAGCCTTCAATAATACAATAAAAGTGATATAAGAATCAAATCAACTTTGCTAATCATTATTGTTAGCAATACAGTGTTTAGATGTTACCAACTCTTTATCACTATAATAATGCAAAATAACTCATGATTTAGCGCAAGTTTTTCCGGTCAAGCGTCAAGTCTTCAAGAAATGTTTAATCTTTGATTTAACCCAATATTTGGTTGAAACCAGATTCTAATAACTATAATATTGTTACTCAAGATGTGATAACCTGTTGATTGTTTTCCCCTTTATTTACTTTTCTTTGTTCCTGATTATGAAAACTTACATAATGCATCAATCATCATCTGATTAACGATTGATTATCACTGTCTATTGGAATAGAATGTCAATCAAAATATTGATTCGGCCAATTTAGGTGTTTCATATCCAGTTATCTGGTTCATGTTTGCTAACCAAATAATATTTGACAATTTAAATTGATGATCACAATTAGCAGATTACTAATTGTACCTTCACTAATCACTAATCAATAGGTTCTCAGTATCTACATGCAAGTTCATGTTTGAAGGTTGAAATTTATAAAAAAAACTGGTTAACTGATTGAACATGTCAAAGACTGGAAAAATGATCATTGAAAGATTTTCACATTTTTCCCCTTTTTCCATGTTGATTACAGTTTTACATGACCTATTGGTTGTAAAATGAAAAACCAGAATCAAGCATAAACCCTAGAAACCTCTTGAAAAGTATATCTTGAATGGTTACCTCCAATCAACGTCAGTCAATCATCATCTAACCCATCTTATCATTATTATTGCAATCATCGTAATGATAATGATTATGATATTTTTTTATTATCATGATTATTAGAATCATTGAAAGTAAACCTCAAATTAGGACTAGGAATATAAGGAAAAGTGGAAAGCAAAAGCGACTAATTGGAGTAGATGAAAGAAGGAGAAAAAAGAGAAGATTTTTATCCATCTTTCTTTATCCTCCTCATCCGTTGTATCATCACTTGTTGATGATCAACTTTACCGCCTCTTCATCCTCTTCCTTCTTTGCCATTCAAATAATGAAAGATAACAGAGCATTTACTGTCAAAATAGTATAATATCATGATGTTACTGCTTCTCAATCCTCTTAATAATTCATAATAATTATAATAATACTATTAATAGTTGATGCTTTTGTACACCATTCAGCTGAAAACCAGAAAAGACCTGAAAAATTGAAAGCAACTTCAACCCTTACCAGAGTCAAACCTGTCAAAGTGTCAATAAAAAGCTATCAATTTTGGGCCATTTCTTGCTGAGCTGTTTACTTGTTGTTACACCTTTCAACTTTGAAAGTTAAAAAACACAAAAAAACAAGTTAAAACTCAAAAAAATTTAGCCTTTTTTTACTAACAAAATACAGTCAACAGGAAAAAAAATCATTGTCTTAGGCGTAAACCATTTGTTTGTAAACAATTGAACAAAAAAAGCTTTCTCTTGATCGCTTTTTGCTTATTATTTTTTTTGTGTACATTTTTGGTTGAAAATCATTCACACAAAAAGATAATATCAACATGATGAAGATGCTTTTCATTTCACTTTTTGTTCAATTGAAAAGCAAGAAATGAACTTAGCAGTTCATTGCTTTGAGTTGAAAAAAGCGCGTTATGCTTATGCTTTTTTATTCAACGCGTTTTATGCCTTTCACTTTCAACTCAACACATTTTTCATCCTTTCACAATGAAAGCTTCAGTTGATTTTAACTTAATTTTTAACAGATCATTATTTGTTGAAAACATTTTAATAATAATATAATAATCATACATCAGATATAAATGTGACTCAAAATGAATATTTGTTTTAGTGGTTAACATTTTTGATCGTTTTTGATGCATTTTAGATGCAAATTGAATTGATTGCAATGGTTTATGTTGGTTTTGTGAATCTCTTATGCTTTGGTCAATACATACGATGAAGATGAATTTCATTTGAAGGTTAATGTAAAATTAGGAAGTTTTTACCTTCTGACTCTTGTTTTAAGTCTTAGGTAAGAAAAAAAGAAGAAGAATCAACAAAATTCTTATTATTTACTCAGCTTTTTTTTCATTGTTCATCAATCCTTCATCTAAGATTGGGAATGATGAATGTAATGAATGCAATGTTATCTCTATGTAAACAATGATATCATCTTGTCGTTTGACTGGCTTTTGTAAGGATATTAGAAATGAACTTTAATTTTGCTTGCTTATTATTCAACATTTGTCAAATTGTGATTCTAATGGTCTTTGTTTTTGTTTCTTTTTCTTATCTCTTTTTCCAGGAAACAAAGAACGTCTGGTCTTGTATTTTCTGGTCTCATTTTTGGGAACCTTTTTGACCATTTTTCTAGTCTTATCCATACGTTTGTATGTTCAAAAACGCCGAGCTATTCGTTTACTTAAGGAAACAGCGCCTTTGGTCTCACCTATATCAGATATTTCCTATGAAGCCCACCGGGACACTACATTAGATCCACTGGATATAAGTGTACCCACCAGTCAAACAACATTAAATCACGGACCTAATGGTCACCATCAGCATCACCATTTACATCATTCTCATGCCCATCAACCACACAGATACCCTCATCCTTTGACAACCACTTTAACCTCCGTCGGTGGGGGCGGACATACACAGACTCACCTTGATAGTCAATATCAACCTTTACTGGTCTCACCTCGACATCATCATTCACATTCACAATCTCAATCACCCCAACAATCGTCTCGACAAGATTCCTCTACACTCAATAATTCATTGTCTAATCAAGCAAATACATCAAATAATAGCTCTAATGCCACTAGAAACGCTGACAGTAACAACAGTCCCAATAATAATTTAATAGTAAATAGTAATATCACTAACAGCCTTGTTAATAGCAACGATAATGATAATTTGACGCCACCAATTGATGATGCTCGACTATATGCAACTGTACCATCATCAAGCCAACGACGAAGTACAAGAGAATCATCATCACCTCGAACAATTACCACAATATCAAGCGATAATAGTCCAAGAACAACACTAGGATCGCTAAATAATCCTCGAAGTAGCTCAAGACCGCCAAATGAAATCATAATTGGCTATTCCTAGGAGATTCTTGGAAGCAAATTATGATTGATTCATACAAACAACTGTTTTATGCATTTACTTCTGGAAATAAACAGATACTAAATTACTTCATCAGTTGAATGACAATTATCCAGTAGCATTCCAGTTTGCCGGATTCGAATTGTTCATTATGATTCTCACATCACAGGAAAATACTTCCCATTAACCGGTTATCACTATTTACCAATTATGGATCGTTTACCATCAGAATGAATTATTGGCTTATGGTTTCCCAAATAATTAAACGGATTTCCTGAACAAATGTTTCATTGAAAGTATTAACATCGTTCGCATCTCAGTCAAAACTGGTAACCATCAATCTGGTCAACAAATTGCAATTGTAATTAACCAGTTAACTCAGTTACCTAACTGATCAATTCATTAATTGCCATCAACTAAAAACAAGCTATAAAATTGATTATTGCTTTTCTACTCCAACCTTGTGTTCAATAGCATCAAATCTACCTCCTTTTTTTGTATCATCTTTACCTCAAATCTTTGCCTTCTCGCCTTGCTGATGAAAAACAAATTAATTGGTTCCCGATTGAGAACTAATTTGGTCAATTACTACTTATCCTAATTGTCCGTTTAATCAATTGACTTTGTTTCAATGAAATTATCTCAATCAACTCTGTTGTTTTTCTTTTCCTTCTTGCACCATTTCACCTTGCCATTCATCATTAGTAAATTAAGATTAACTATTGAAATTTGATTACATATTAACAGCTAAAAGTATAAAATATTAATTAATCAAAATCGAATGTAATTTATTAATAAATTTATAAAGAGTTTATCTGAAATGAAGCTATTTATATACGTTATCCGTACTCTGTTGTATCCAATTTATTTACAAATTATCAATTCAGGTGTAAAATAAAGTGAGAAATGTACCAAATTGATATTCAGACGGTTCCGTCTAATCCTTTTACATGGTCTTTCCAAGGTAACAATGAGAATACAATATTTTCTCAGACAATTGTCCCTGGAATTATTTATGGTTCATTCATTTTATTTAATAATTACCAACCAAAATCGCTGAATTATTTAGAAAGAGAACACAATTTATTTATTCTTCAGTGGATCATAAATATTTTGAAGCCTTAAATAAAACAAAAATCAATAAAAACCATCCATCTTAAGTCTGTACCAATCTGAAAATGTTATTGCAGCTGATTGCTAAGGACATCAGCCTTCCAATTTTTAACATAAAATATCGCTTAAAAAATTAATAAATCAAAACACAACAGGAATCATAGCAATACAGCAAACAGGTCATTACTGGTCACTTTGAAATACCCAAATCCGAAATGGAAAAAATCAGCAAAGAAAAAGGTTAACCAATATGGACCACATCCGATCTCACCACTGTTAAACTGTTAAAAGTTCATTAATGTAACGAGTCATTAGGCTATTCCTTATTCTCCTAAGTCTACTACAGAACTACTCAATCAACTGAAAATTTATGAATAATTTACTCATCTTTCTGAGCTTACCAATTACATAGATTAGACCAAATAGTCTATCAAAAAGTCTAATAGTGTTAGACCTTTTAAATCCTCATACATGTATTTGTCTCAATCTTTTATAACATTTCATGTTCTCAAAGAACTAAAATGAACGACGATAATTTTTAAAGGTTTTTTTGCATCATGAATTTAGATTTTAATGACTTGTTTGTAATGATATTTCCAACATATCTATCATTGTTCGTCATATTATTTACATTTTCTCATAAAATAGATATGTTGAGCAAAGTTAATGTAACAAGAGCTAAATATCATCTAAAGATGGTTTACAATATAAAAAGCGATGAAAGTTGGCAATAAATATTAAAAATAATGTAATATTGAAAATTCCAACAGTTATAAGGCAAATTTTCCGATGTGAAACTGATAACAGCTTTTTGAAAAATAATCATTGCTTTGAGCTCGTTAAAAATATCAGATTTGCAAGAGTTATGCATATGGTGAAATATTTGACTAGAATTTACTTGTTTACTCAAGTGTGGTAGATGAATAGTTCGGACTGGGTGCTGACGAAGATAAAGTGGAAGATTCGGCATTCGCAGCATCACGATTGAGAGTGTCTTTGGTAAAAAAGCCTGAAATTAGAGCTATCACCAGCATTAAAGCAATAGGAGCAAAACTGTATAATAAATTATAATTGTGCAGAAGATAAGATATTGCCTCGGTTGAACCCCAACTGACTCCTTGATTACAGAACATAAGAAGAGTGGCGCAAATGGATTCTGACATCGGATAGTTAGCCTGGACAATGAAATCCATTCCGATTGGGTAAGTACCTTCTACAACAAGGCCAAGACAAAGAGTTACAAGAAAAGTTGCGATCTTATTCTTGATTTCCAATGAAAAGATGAACAATCCAAATAATGGAAACAGCAATAAACATATGACCAGGGTAATCAGTTTGTACTTTCGGGTTTTATCGGTTATCCAAGCCAATGTAGCAGACCCAGGGATACTTAAAACTGCAACAGCAGCTCCTGTGATACCAATGAAAGAGTTATCTCCAGGAAAATATCTCTCCATCATTGGACTCAATAATGAAAGAAGGACGTTAGTTATTGATTGGAGTAAAGTATAGCTGATCAAAATATAATTAGAGTTCCGATTTGTGATGATGGATTTCCAAGCGCTAAAAAATCCGGTTGCGTTGACAGAAGCTTTGACTGAAGCAAGACTTGGCGGATATTTAGGTTTATTTTTGAAAAAGATTAAATTCATGAAAAAAATTATGCCAGCCGAAACAGTAAAAATGAGGTGAAATCGTTTCAAGTCAGCTTCCTGAACCTCTGGTTTAGTATCATTGGGAACTAGAACTGTAGGTAAAAGGTAACCCAGACCACCTCCAATGTAAATGGGAAAAAGCGCAACTGCTGTAATGGTTGAAGCTATCTCTGCTGGGAACCAAGTTGAAGCAATACAAACCGGTAAGAAAAAAGTGAAAACTTGACCAACAGAAGCTAAAGCTTGGCCGAAACAAACAAGAACGAAGTTTGTGTAAATAATGGAAAGGTATTTGATACCCGAACCTAGAAGGTTAGCCAGAGAAGCACTTAAAATACAGAATCTTATTCCAATTTTGTCCAAACAGATAGCTGATATGAAACAACCAGCCATGTAGACGGGATACCAGATTGTTACGGTTAAGTCCAAAGCGGAGTTGGAAACATTGAAGTAGGCACGACAAACGTCAGCAATGACCTGGAATTGTGTCCATTGTGAATTAATATGTAAAACAGTGACACAATGAAGAAACAGGATTAAGAATCGCAGCTTTGATAACCTAATTTCCATGATCTTTGCACCAAACGGTTTACGAGTACTTAAAATTACTAGTTTTACACAGATATAAGCGTTGAGATACCAATAAGTTCACAGTTGATCAGAATAGTTGTTACTTTTCCATGTTACTCTGAAAGAACCTGAATCGTCATCAATTCATGTGGCAATGATTAAGATCAGTTTTTATCATAATAGAAATTCAAAGTCAGAAGTATCATGTCAGTTTAACAATTTCAGATAAAAGTTTCAGATCCTCCAAATAAATCTTTTGACCATTAGTTACTCTGACTTTATTTAAGTAATAAGTTGCGACCATATATGACCACCAAATTGTACTCGAGTCTCGTTAATCTAGGGACAAATTAAAAGAATTAGAAATTAGAATAAAATAATAAATAACTTATCATGGAAGAAAATTTGTTTGCACTAAAGAAGTAGTTAAAACCAAGGTTTTATTTTATTTCACAGAGAAACTCATTATTCGCATGCAAAATCAAATGATGTTCTATGTGGTTATTTAAAACACATTAATCAGATAATTAATCTCACACCATATTAATCATGAAAAGTGGTATTTCATGAAGACTGAAATTTCCTTTCAATTTACGTACAATAAAATACACCAAGAGTACAATGCGACTAAAAATTAGGTAACAATGTCATGCTGTAGATAAAAAGCATAAGTTTGAACTTATCATGATTTACCTTTGAACATAATATTGATGGTAATCGGATTGGAACGCAATGTTAAACCGTAGACATAATTTTTGATTAGAAAGGAATTCAAAAAATACGATCAGGTAAAATAATAATTCAAAATGGAAGAAAATACATCGACAACAATAAACAATTGAAGTAAAAACGGTGAAATTTACCAATGGTGATACGATTAACTTCACAATGAACAAAATAAACTAAAACTTTGTCATCTCATATGAATCTGAGCTGTGTTTTCGCACAACATCGAAATAAAGGTGGAATAATGATCATGACATAGCGGAAAATACTGCTTAAGTGGCTCATAAATTAATACCAATCAAAAATAAATCACAATTAATACAAAAAGATCACAAAAGTTGTTAAAAAGCATAAAAATTATTATCAAAAAGAGTCATCAAACATATGCTTAAGGGAGGGATAATGGTTTGTGTTAATGTTTCGTTAATCGCCATCTTTTGTACAAAAAAATAACTCAAATGAAGTTAAAGTTATTTAATTTTTAATTAATGAAATTTAGATTACAATTGAAAATAAATTTAAAATGCTAGAAAATTTTAATTGTTAATGTCAATAAATATATTGCTGGGTTGAAAGCTGAGCAAGACTCTTCGTTTTTAGCCAGTGATTTGACATTTATATTTGATAACAAACAAAATAATCGCGTTCGAAGTTGAAACTTGCAAAGCTTTTTGTAAAATTATGGAAGCAAATTTTTTCATCAAACTCATAGTACTGATGTAACTTTTGATGACCAACAAGGAAATGTATTCATTTTGAGAAATAGAACTTTGCTATTTGTGTAAAACAGATAAGTTCGATCTTCAGTTGAACTGACCACTTTCGATGACCATAGGAGCTAGAGATCTAAAACTTATTATTTGTCCATAAAAATTGTTGGCTCACATTATGGCTCAAATAATTTTAGTAATTTATCAATAGTTTTCTTGTTTTTGGCCATTTGCCTTAGAACTTTGAACCGCAATATTTCGAGAATGGCATCACTTATCAATACAATCATTATCTTTCCCCAATTCAATGCTTCACCTATTAATGATTCAATTCAGTTGAATAAATTTCTATCAGCGCATTTGGGTTATGAAATTTCGTCTGTAAATGTACTAGAAAAAACTTAATTAACAAACAAAGCTCATCTCAACCCATTTCTTGTTAGATGAACCAATTTTCTGGTTAAAGTTGCAAATGAAATGCAAAGATTGCTGCAAAAGACTCGAACATTTGAGTTAAGAGTTGAGACTTGGTGTGGCCTGTAGGGACATAAAAGCTGAGTCCATTGTTGCTCTTAAATAATTCATCCGATGGATAGTTTACTAGAAAATCAAGGTTCAAGTTAAAACTTCGATCGCCTTTTGTGCAATTATGGAAGCAGATTTTTTCATCAGACTCATTTAACTGATGAAACTTTTAATGGTCAACCAGAAAATGCTCTTATTTTGACAAATAAAACTTTTCAGTTCCTGCAAAATAGATAAGTTCACTCTTCAGTTAAACTGACCGTTTTCGGTGACCATATGAGTTAGAGATCTAAAACTTATTATATTTGTCGATAGAAATTGTTTGCACAAATGATGCATCGAATCATTTTTTTCTCTTGTTAGTTCTCTTGATATTAGCCCTTGGCCTTAAAATTTTAAACATCAATATTTCGAGAATGGCCTCATATACAGTCACCATTCTTTGACCAAAGATTAAATTTCATTATGGACTATAACAGTATATGACTGAATACTGAACAGAAGCTGAGCTAAGCCATTGAATAATGAAGATCCTTCTAACGAATTTGTGTTTACCTTTATAAATCAAGACTCAAATCTGACAATAAAAATAATATTAATAATACAATGCTATAACTTTTTTTGTAGAATCTTCAATAATTTAATATTTCAATATATTGTAGTCCATAATAAAATCTAATGTTTGCTCAAGAACGGTCATTGTAGATGTTACCATTCCCGAAATATTGAAACTCCAAGTTTTTAGGCCAATGGCTAAAATTACAACACTGTAACCCTCCGTTGCTACTCTTAAATAAAGTCACAAGAACTCTACTCTTGTGACAAAAATGTCTGGTGCAATAAAACAATAGAATGCATAAGAGGGGAAAAAAGTTGCAAAAAAGGAAAGAGTGACCCTTGACCCTTACTGGCCAAAATGTACAGTCACCCTTCTGAAACTGCACTTCTCGTGAAATAGCTTATTTACACTATTGGTCGGGCAACATATTTCACGATTTTCAATCTTCCTTAATAGACCAAATTTAACCTAAAATGTTGCTTTAAGCTGATTTCTCGAGTTCTTGGATTGATATTTCAAGAAAGAAAATTGAATCAAAAATCGACGAAATGCGAAAGCAGATCTAACTCCTTCTTTATAGGGACCATTGAAAAAAATAAGTGCAGTTTCGGAAGGATGACTAACTTAAAATTTTATTGCTTTTTGTTTTTTGGGCTCCTTTGTTAGTTCGCAGTTGATTCTTTCTTCCTTTTTGTCTTTTGGACTTTTCAATTTTTGTTTCTAGTCTTGCGATTTTCATTTCAGCAACAAAAAATTTCAATTCTCAGTTTTTCAATACTTTTTTGTGATAAAATCAAATTTTTCAATTAGTTGTTTTAATAAATTAGTGAATATGGTATGAACAGTAATGTTTTGGACTAATTTTTCAAAATTAAATTGCGACAGTTAGACTAGACTTTCAGGCACCATTTAACACCCAAAATAAAGCTAAACTTGCCAAAAATGTGTTGTGAAAAAATTAATTAATTTCGGGCAAAATTTTTCAAGTTATGGCCTTAAATGAAGAAAGGCGTCAAAATCTGATTTTACCTTTCGTTAAAAAACCATTTATTTTCAACTTCATACCAGGGTTCTGACGATTCGAAAAATGGGCGAATTTGGCCTCAAAATTGTTCTAAAATATGTAATTCACCTGATATAGTTCAACATTAATCGATCACAAAGTCCAGGTCTATTGTGTATTTTTATTGGATTACCATACAATTTTTGCGATAAGTTACTTTTTTGCAAGTTTTTACAAAAAAGCAATAAAGTGGCCAAAAAATGAAAGGGTCTTTTTATTGCTCTGTAGCATGGACCTATGACTGTGATTGACAATAAACCAAAAGCAAAAATCTATAACTTTTTTTTTATTATTAAGTTTTGAAGTTGAATGAGCACAAAAATCATAAGAGTAGCAACGGAGAGTTAAGAACTGTTGTTGGATTGAAAAAAGCGTTCAGTCGTTGATGTGTGCGAAAAATATTTACATGAGCGTTTCACCGATGACAGAATGCGATCGGTTTAACTGCAAAATGAAATTGATCTTTAAGTGCTTTTTGTGGTTGATCATCAAAAGATAAATTAGTAAAATAAGTTTCGAGAAAAAATCTGCTTGTATAGCTGAACAAAAGGCGATCGAAGTTTTAACTTGGACCTAGATTAGTCCAGTTTTAAATTGACGAGGGTCGGTTTTTCGTGGAACCTCTTTCAAAGAAAAATTTATCAAATTCGTTTTTTGAATGATTCCAGCCAAATTCAACCATAAGCCACAACTTTCTTGGCTCTTAGCTGGAGCTGGCTCGGGCCAAGCGAAGCTAAAGACTAGAAATTTGAACGAGCTGGTTAAATTCAGCTGACTTTGGTAGCTATTTGTTTCTCGACTGAGCAAATAATCGATATCAAGTGAGGCATATCGATGATATCGTGAGAAAAAAACATCGATCGTTATTATTGTAAGCGATAACATCGTGCATTACTGCATTCCAGTGAAATTTGAAACATTGACGCGCATTAAAACAGAAAAGCGGCAAATTTTATAAATGTGGCAAAATATCAACCGTTTACACTGTTACTGTTCTGGGTAACTGAAACTGGAAACTGTTATGAGTAATTATGCTGACTGTTTTTCTTTAACTATGTTACAAATTAATTGAGATGTTAATTAAAAAATGTAGCGAAAAAAAGCAGAGCTGTAAATTGAAACGATAAACATTTACTGCTTATATTATTGTAATTTAGATGGAAATGAAACAACAAATAATAATGACAGATTATGATGTAATTTGTATTTAAAAAATTTGATACAAGACGATATTATCTATCGTTTGGATTACAACATGTTGACTTACAAAACGTGAGTGTTATCTAAAAATCAATGTAATGAAAATCTATCGATCAATTAAAAAGGCCTAAAGTTACTTTGCTGATCATCTGTGATAACAATCCAAATGTTCAATGCTATCTTCCATTCGACAATGTTGTTAAATTAGTTTGTCCAAGTCGACTTGTTAAATTAGATGGATAAATTAAGGATAAGTTAAGGTTCTATAATGATTGCTTCAAATCCTTATAAATTGTCTTGAAGTATCACGTTTAGTGGAGTCTTCTGACTTGTCCGATACACAACTCTCGGATAGAAAAAATTTGATTGAAGAAAACTCTGCATTTAATGGCCGAGATTCATTCATTTTTGATATAGGAGAAGTGGCTAGAGCAAGTCTAGAGAAGTTGTAGACCATGATGGTGAATGGAGAAACAGAAGGCATAGTGAAGATTTGATTAGGGATTGAAAACTTGACCATTTTGTTGAAAATAGTAGTTTAAGCGGTGGTACTATTAATTGATCGACGGATTGGAGTTTTGCGAGTAACTGATAGTCTTTTTGGCATTTGAAAAATAAGTCTTGGAAGTCAATTTGATGGTTGAGATCAGAAAAGATACTCCTCAGTTTGTTGTGTGAATATGAAAATGAAACAGAACTTTACAGAAATCCCTTGTACAACAAATTATCGTCGTTTAGCCGATTCGTTCACCTCTAATGCGCAATGCTAATTGCATGTCCCTAGCCATGATGGTTATTCTTTTAGCATGAATAGCACAAAGCTGTGTGTCCTCAAAAAGACGGACAAGATAGGCCTCTGCAGCTTCTTGAAGAGCACTGAGAGCAGCTGATTGAAATTTGAGTTCCTCGTATTCAAACTGATGAGCAATTTCACGAACCAAACGCTGGAATGGTAGTCTGGGCACCAATAACTCGGTGCGCTTTTGGTATCGTCGGATTTCTCTTAAGGCAACTGTGCCAGGTCGATATCGATGTCTCCTTTTTACACCAGCATCCGCTGCTTCAGCAGGTTTAAGGCCTTTACCGGAGCCTTTGCCCCGTTTGGTTTCCAATTTACGTTTCAAATCCTTCCATGGAGTAACTGATTTACGAGCCTTTTGAGGAGGCTTCATTTGCTGTTTGGTTCGCGCCATGGTTATAAACTACCAAAAAGGTTGTTGGCTCGGTCCGAGGAAATAGTACAGGGAAAAGATAGATGAACAGAATGAATATTCTTTAAAAAGGGATAAATCCAGGTGTAACTAACGCTAAAAAAAGCATATACTGATGGTACTTATGAAGTAGAATTCTAGTAACTTAGGTCTTAAATTAGAATTGGGTTAAACACAAGAGTGAATCAGAATGGAATAGAAAATCTTGATGAATGATAAATCGATCTCATTGTTGAATATAAATAAATAATCGATTAATTGAATCGATTGTAATGGTTTTAGTTTGTCGAGCGCTAGAGAGCGCTTTTTAAAAATAGTTTTTGAATTTCATAGTTTAACGGCTATTACGTTCTTTTGCCTGCTCTTGATATATTTTCCGTTTTTTAAATCAACAGTTCGTTAGTTTTTTGATTTTGTCAAGTCTATTACGATGGAAAACCCTAAATTGGTAGAATGTGTGGCTGGTAACGCTGATGATACCTTGCAAATATTAGATTTGGCTAACCTCGACGTTTCATTAAACATTGCTCCAGCTACAGTTTCTGGTTCCTCAAACACATCCTCATCGAAAAGTATGCTCATCAATGATAAAACTGGCAAAGAACTTTCCTGTTACACAACTGATTTCTCCAGTTGCGATGTGATGGACATGGCTTTTGTCGGATCTGCACTGGACCAGTCTTCAATTGTTGTCGAAGAACCAGAACAATCCATAATTGAAACAAAAAGTGATGAAGTGACCGACTCAAAAGTTAAAGATCAAGAACAAAATCAAGATGAAGGACAAGACGTTATTGAGGAATTTACTGAAGCTCCTAGTGTTTTACCAATCAATACAGATGATTTTCTTGTTGAAAATAAAACTGCAGACTTGATAGAGATTGGTGATCTTATTCAACTTTCAGATTCATCAATAGATCCAGATGTATGTGAATCAAATGACCGATCAATCTGTGAATTTGAAACAGTTCAAAGTAAAACAATAGATATGGTTACCGATACTATAGCAGAGGATATTGAACTAATAAAATTTGATGACTCGATCCAGTTAAAATCAGAGCCTGAAAAGGATAATGTGATAATTTTGATATCAGAAGATGGAGAGGAATTAAAAGAATTAAGCAATTCCTCAAGTTCAGAATTCCCTAAAGAAAATTATTCAAATGAAGATGAAGAAAATCGTCAAGTTGGATCTTCTTATGATGATAATGATGAAGTTTTCTGCTCTGAAAATGGCCAAGGTGAAGTTGAAGAAAATGAGCAAGAATCAGGAGAAGTTAAGTTATTGGATATAACTAATTTTGTTTTTTCGAGCCCTGCACCACCAACCGAAAGAAACAAATCTCTTGGTAATAATAGCTCTCTCAATTTAATGGACATGAGCTTATCGAAGTTGAGTAAAGATGAAAATAAGGACAAATTTTCTACTCCTAAGCCATGTCTCAAATTCTCAAGCAATACTTCTGGTGATGATGGTTCAGTAAGCAACACCACTAGCTATTCTAGACGGAAAAGCAAGTCTGTTAGCTTCCAAAGTCCTGGAATTTATTTTTCAAATGTCAAAAGATTATCAGTTATTCGCAAAACTCCAATCCGCCGATCAATTAATCGTACCACCGGTAAAACAACTAAAACTCCAGACTCAGCTATTTTCAACAAGATGGTCAAGTTTTCAACTCCAAACAAAATCTTCACTACTCCGTCTGCTTCTCCATTCACCACCATGGTTAACAAATTCTCTAGACTCGCTCTTGCTACTCCTCCTACATCCAAAATGAATGAATCTCGGCCATTAAATGAAGAGTTTTCTTCAATCAACTTGGTTCTATCCGAAAGTTGTGAATCGGACAAATCAGAAAACTCGACTAAATGTGATACCTCAGAACAATGTATAAGGATTTGAATCAACTTATTATTTTCCACTATTATTGAAACGTAACTTATCCTTTAGTCAGCTCATTTAACAAGCTTGTCGAATGGAAGATAGCGTTGAACATTTGGATCGTTATCACAGATGATCAGCAAAGTAATTTTGAGCCTTTTTAATTGATCGATAGATTTTCATTCCATTGATTTTTAGATCACACTCACGTGTTGTAGGTCAACATGTTGTAATCCAAACGATAGATATTGTCGTCTTGTACCAAATTTTTAAATACATATTGCATCATTATCTGTCATTATTTGTTGTCTCATTTTTATTTAAACTAAAATAATTTAGCTGGAAATGATAACTGTTTATCGTTTCAATTTATAGCTCTGATTTTTACGGTACATTTTGAAATTAACATTTCACAATCAATTTGTAACACCGTTAAAGAAAATCAGTCAGCATAATTACTCATAACAGTTTCACTCAATTTAATATATGGCAAGGACAAATAATGAGTGAATTCATGATTTTATACATAAGTAACGTTTATGTTAATGAATTTACATATTGTTTTTAATCAGCCTAACTGATTGAAAAACAGAGTACATATTTTACACATAAAGTTGTTTAGAAGAACATCAAGTCAGGAAGAATAAGAATTACAAGAAAGAAAGATTAAAGAGTGAAATAGTGAAGGAGGAAGAGAAGCAAATCGAAGCGAAATAGCTCAAGGTGTTTTCAATGAGTTATGCTTCAAGTTGTCAAGTTTTTTTGCATTTAATTAAACCTATTAATAAGGTTTTGTTTTTAAGATTAAACAAGTAAGCTTGAAGTCCTTTAAAGTGATGAAGATTTAAAAGCACAATTGCTATTACAATATTAGTTTTCTGTTGACTATCTTGAAAGATGAATGCTTCATTACAGTCAGATGTTTGAATGAAACTGAAAAAATGGTGGCCATCGATTGTACATTCATCTCGAATCTTTTCTTTAAATTTTAACATCGCCTCCGTCATTTTTTAAGATTATAGATAAATATATTATATCTTTTTCTGTGTAAATTTTGATTTTTTTGCATTTTCTTTCTTTTGTCTTTTTTTTGTTTTAGCAACAACTTTTGTTGCTAAGGAGAGAATAGTCTTCATCTTGAAGGGTGAGTTAAAATAGATGAAGATTACGTTGAATTTTTATCCAAAGGTTTCTTGAGATGCATAAACAACATACAGGAAGCCATCTTCGTCTCGTTGTCGTTCATACAAAAATCCCATTGGCGTTGAGTTGGCAACCATGGATCGACCATTGACAAGAAGGAAGAATGCTTGATTTGGATGAAGAGCTAATCGACGTCTGATTATTTTAACCAACTCAGAGACAGGAAGGTGATCAGGTACCAAGAAACGAGTTTTATCAATCATGGGCAACTGCTTCTCATTGCGAAACCTTTCGATAAGCACAGGAACCTTAGTGGCATAGGTGCGTCTCAAATTTTCAGATTGCTTCTTGCGCTCGGCTGGAGAAATTTGTGAAAAGAAGAACAGAGAAAATAAGTAAAACAGGTAAAAATGAAAACAAAAAAAGAGACAGAGACGAAGACAGAAAAGAGGAAAGAGATAGAAAGAGAGAAATGAAGGATAAAGGTATAAAGCTAATAGTGGCTAAAATAATGAAAAATCTTTCACTAGAGTAAAAAAATCTGTACACCAAATAAGATTTAAAACAGTGGACATAATACAAAAAACTATCAATTAAAGAAACATTAGGAAAAAACTGAGAAAACTGATGTAAACAAAGGGAACAAAGAGAAGGTAAGCCTTGTAAATGATGTAAACAAAAACATTCTCAACATAAAATGAAAGCTTAAATGTATTCAGTTTACTTACCAAATGATCGAGTTTGTTTAAAAGAAAAAGATTGAATATCCATGGTGTATTTAGCCAATCGAGAATGTTAATTAAGATGAGAAGGTACAATTAACTAATTAAAATTGTAGTCTAAACCAATCAATACAAACGGGACATTAATTTCCAAAGGAAAATAGCAGAAAGAACAAAATTGTGAGTGAGTTTGTTTTCAATGTTATCCTTACTTTCCCTCTTCTCTCTCTCGCTTCTTCCCCCTCTTTACTTGAGTCAACCAATGACGTCATGTAAAACGTCAGTTTAAAAAAGTCCAAAAAAGATTCAAATTTTTTAGTAGCTTGGGCTAATAAACAGTAAGGATTTTTAACTTGTGAGTGGTTTCAACTGGGCTACAAATTAGTGCAAAAATAAGTCAATTTGTTGACTTATCGCGAGTTTAATGCGAGTTTCTTGGTGATTCAAAGAAGTCACTTACCTTCTTTCTTGTTCTATATATTTGTTTACATTGGATCATGTGATTGCGATGTCTTTTTATATTGTGATGAACAAATTGCTGTCATCAGTTAATAATAAATAGATAAAGAGGATTTAGCTATCAACAGACATGAACGTGATTGGAAATATCGATATGCAATTTATGAGGTAAGCTTTGGTGTCTATTACTCTTTTTTCAGTCTACTGATACACTGGTAGCTGCACTTAACGCAACAAATTGGGGTTTCACTTAACGCAATTTTTAGGTGTCGCCATCTTTGGTATTTTATTGTTTTAGAGACTTTAATATGTAATTAATGCTCGACCTTGAAGATAATTGTATGATCTAATAGATGGCGACTATGGTAAAAATTGACCCATTTGTTGCGTTAACTGCAGCTACCAGTGTACTATTTTATTTTACAATTAACAGAGTTAACCAATCCGGATCTGCACTGGACCAGTCTTCTGGTGTTGTCGAGGAACACGGAAAATCCATGATAGAGACAAAAAGTGATGAAGTAGCCGACTAATTAGTTTAAGATCAAGATGTTGTTGAGGAATTTACTGAAGCTCCTAGTGTTCTACCGATCAACACAGATGATTTTCTGGTTGGAAATAAAACTACAGACTTGATAGAGATTGGTGATCTTATTCAACTTTCAGATTCATCAATAGATCCAAATGTATGTGAATCAAATGACCGATCAATCTGTGAATCTGGAACAGTTTAAACTAAAACAACAGATATGGTTATCGATATCGTAGCAGAGGATATTGAACTAATAAAATTTGATGACTCGATCCAGTTAAAATCAGAGTCTGGAAAAGATAATATGATAATTTTGATATCTGAAGATGGAGAGGAATCGAAAGAATTAAGCAATTCATCAAGTACAGAATTTCCTGAAGTTATTCAAGTGAAGATTAAGAAAATCAACAAGTTGGATGATGTCTTATGATGATATTGATGAGCTTGAAAATGGCCAAGGATCAAGTTATTGGATTAAACTAATTTTTCTCAAGTCTATTGAAAATAAGGACAAAAATTTCCACTCAGCAGTGCTGTTCGAAATTACCAAAAAAATGTCTCTTACAAAAAGTGGCTTTTACTGTTACGATTTCATTTCAAATCCAGTTTGATTTTGGAATTTGCTAATCAAACTATAAGTTCGTGTAATGTCTCGAACCTAACACTCATCCAAATTATTAGGTTTAAGGCTATTAGGTTTGAGATATTAAATGCTTTTTATGAGTTCGATTGAAAAATTTCAAAAATCATATTTATAATATTTCACCAAATAATGCTAAATCTAATCGTTCTAGCTTCCTACTTCCCTTGTTGAGTGTATTGAACAATGAATGGATGAATGGGAATGAATTCAAATATAAAAATAACGATTATTTAAAAATAAAGTTATAAAATAAAAGATTGCACTTTTTGATTTATTTTATACGAAAAGTAAACTTAATTTCATGAATTCTATATCCTTAATAAAGCCGAATGCAATACTCTCACGAAAATTTGTATGCGGATAACCCTGAAATCTCATAGACTGAAGCTGCTAAAAAGATGAAATTGAGTGTTTCGACCCTTACTCATATCAAGATGAAAAAATTAAGTATGAAATCAAGGGTTAAAGTGACCCAACTCAAGGCCAAGATTAGAACAACCAAATCAGTTGGTAAAAAATTCAGAAAGCTATACCATAAGAAAGGAAATGTTTTAAGTATGGACTGTGAAACTTATGCCCTCGCCGACCCAACACAAACACCCGCCAGACACTTTTATACTTACCCTGAGCCTGGAAATGTTTCAATTGAACATAAAATAGATCAGAAGAGCGAATTTCCAAAGCGGTTTTTAGTTTGATAATTTATCGATGAGTATGAAAATGTATCGGTCCATTATTCACAGAGTCGACGATGGCCTCTGATATTTATAAGAATTGTTGCCTTAAATCTATTCTATCAAAATACATGAAGAAATATCATTAAAATTCTCTTGTTTTATTCTAGCCTCAGATGGAAATGTTCACTACTCGAAACCGGTTATTGCTTGGTTAGCGGAAAATATCGATTTCGTTGGGAAGGACGAAAACTGTCCAAATTTTCTCAAGCTTGTCCTATTGAGAAGTTCTGGGCATTGTGCGAAGCTTAGTGTACCAATAAAAGAATACGGCCTCGATTCTCGAGAAATTAAAAAATTTTTGATGAAAATATCAAAAAAAATTAGCTAATCGGTTTGAACTTAATCTGATAAAAGGTTGAAAGTGTTGTAAACCTCAAAAAATTTAGTATCGAGTATTCAGTGTTTAATAAAGATTGAAATAATATAAAACAATATTTATCGGTTAAGCAATCAATTTTTCGTAAAAATTAATTCTATGTTAATTTCCACTATTTCTTAAAGGTTGTTTAATTTCAGATATGCTTACACATAAGTAATGTCGTCAGAAGGAACTTTGGAACCAAAAGTAATTTGAGATTGCTGAATAACAAATTTCTTACTATTAATCCTAAAGATACATTCAAAAGAGTATGAAATCATTTCCTTGGCTTGTTTCGGTGGAAAGATTGAAAATCAATTTATTTGAAAGTTTTTGGCCCATACTGGTACCTGTGAAATCACCAAGAGAAGATGCTGTTGGTTTGCTTGTAAAACCTAAATTTAATTGCTTAGTTTAGCGAATCATCAATTGTTGATATTGGGCGAATTCATTATTTATAAAAAAGCAACGTTTATATCAGGGAATTTACATATTGACTCTTAAACAGCTAGGCTGGATCAAGAGAAAATTTATTTATTTTACAAATAAATTTCTTAAAAACATTAAATCATATTAATTAAACGATTTATTATTCATTAATTTTCAAGTGCAATATATCTTATATTGTTTACATGATTGATCCAACTTGACCCATATTTCGGTGATACCACAAAAATTTAGATATCAATATGGGAGACCAGCTTTCTCTCGACATTTTTGCATTAACGCACGAAGCATGAATTGTCTTCTGGATAATTCACGTACATTTTTAAGGAAAGCCTCTAAATCAATGACACCCTTTCTTCGAGCTTCACCTAAGTAATATATGGCATCAACAGTTGCATTTTCCTCAGCAAAGGCATTTAACAATTGTTTATAAAGAGGTTCTTGAGGACCAAACGCATCGTCTATGGCATTGACTTTTTGTTCATTTTCAAGTTTGACGATCAGTTCATCGATCTGAGCACTTTTTAATGTAAGTGTTTTCTTACAATTTTCCAGTTCAATTTTATCATTTTCCATTCGTTTCATCAGCGATTCCAATTTATTTTTACCCCGAACTAAGTCTTCTGAGTATTTGCCGAGCACTTCATTCTCAGCATATGATCTACCCAATCGTTCTCTTAATCTTTCTTTAATTTTATCGTTAACTGCAGTAATCAGGGAAGCTCGGATGTGTTCTTCAGTAATTGTTCTTGAATTTTGGGAAGGTGTGGATGCTTGGCTGTTAACTTGTGGATTATATCCTGTTGATGGTGGGTAACTAGGATAATTAGGATATGATGGATTTGAGAGTGCATAAGGTGGATCCGCGCTGGGAAAACTGCTATAAGGATATGAGGTTGGATAGGGTGGATTACCACCGGAATAAGATGGAGAGGCTACAGAGGTTGAAACAGGTGGCAGGGCAACAGTGGCTGATGGACCAGGTAGTGCAGAGTAAGTTTGAGTTGGATAAGGAGGTTTGTTGTAAGATTGTTGCTGTTCCAAAGGTGAGGTCTTAGGCTTTTGATAGACTGGAGGAGTCTCTCCAAATATAATTATCATAACTTGAATAGCTCCGAGAATATCACTGGATTCAGCCTTCCAATCTGATAGATAGGGTAAATAAATTTTACCCTCATTGTCAACGTACTTTGATGCTTTTATTGCCATCTCTGGTGTTGGCCGGACATAGCACATTGGTGGTGAATAAGGATGATCTTTTTGCACAAAAATACACACAGGAATATGATAAGTACTGCCCTTAAATGAGATTGGTATGGTACCATTTAGTGTAACCAACTCTTGATCTTTACCACCAGGAAAGGTATATTTTTCCAATTTAGGCTGCAATCCATGATAGAAACTAAAAACATTAACAATATCTTTTTTTACCTGGGTTTGGTACTTGTATTTGCAGCTTGCAAGCATCCTCATCAAATTAGAATCCGACATTTTTGACCCAATGGTATTATTTAAAAACACAAACGAAACAAACTGATGATTATGATATTGTTAAAGATGACAGTAAAGAGTAGCAAGCAAGAGATAACTCAGTGTTATTAAAACATAGATTTAATGAAAAGATTTCTCTCCCTAACGTAAAAGCCAACATTAAAGAAGAAAGAGACAGAAGTAATAATAACATAAAAAATAGGTTAAAATAGCTTATTCTCACTATTCAACGGGCAACTTAATTTTTGACTCTCAATTTCGCCATCTATTACAGATTAGTTCATCTCTAGTTAATGTAGAGAGTTTAAAATTGGTCAATACTGACAATTAAGTCCCTAATATCAATAATTTAAAATCAAATCAAGCCAGAATAAAGAGTCATTCCAATAACTGGTATAGCTCAAGCTTTACATGAACCTTAATAACAGTCATATCAGTATCTTCTCAGTTTTCAGATGATCACTGAAAATACAGAACAATTAATGAGATTTGAAAGCTGATTACTTACGATGAAAAATTTGAGCTATCATCAAACCATTAATTAAATTTGCTTCCTGACAATTCTCTAGACAACTATTGAAAACCAAATATGTTCATGAATCACCTAAAAGCTGGTACTTGATGGATGGCTAGTGAATCATAATTTTGAATTACACTCAATGAATGAATCTAAACACTTGATCCAGATAACAAATGTAAATAAGAAATTAAAATTAAAATCAATTGCGAAAAGGAAACACCAAAGGCACAAACGGATCATATGAAAAGTAAAAGTAGTAATTTTCAATAAAAGGTTTACCTTGATAAATAATATTAAACGCACATAACAAACACACGACAAGGTTAGCGATGGTTAAGTGTACAATTAAATTACAAGTCAGATGAGAGATCGATAAAAAAATCATGAGACTAGTTACTTAATTAATAATCAAAGATGACAAAACACTTTTAATACAATAAAAGGCAAACAAAAACACAAATTTAGATTGAAAATGTAAATATTTTCACTATGCTGATGTAGAAGTAAAAAAATTAAAAACAAAATAATTTGATAACAAAATATAATTAAGGGTTCTTAATAAATTCAATTGTTATTAATGGATAAATTAAGTAAATAAAGTCATTTGATCAAAACAATTGATTAGCTTTACTTGCTACTTTGGCTGTGAGCTCCATTAATGTCCATTAAATAAGCACACTAGCTATTTTCACCTCGACCTACACTTTCCCTCTTAAAAACAAATTACACCTTTCTCTATGTAATTGATTTCGTTTCATTTTTTAAACAAAACAATTAATTAATCATGTGCTCTTTTGTTTTGACTCTGATTTTTTGTGTATAAATAGTCGTCTCAGGTATTCAGTTGATCATCAGTTGAATTAATCAAACCAAGTGAGTAAGTTAACAACATTTATTGATATATTTCTTTGTTTACCCCTTTAGACGTACACAGCCATTTTTAAGCCACCAACATGTCTGCTGCTGAAGTAACCACTAATGTTCCCTGTTGTGAGGAAACTCATTGTGAGGAAAAAATTTGTGTGGAGCCCGAGAAGTGTCATGATGATTCTTGTGAAGCTGGCAAAGATGATGTTGGACAAAGCCATGAAGAGGCCCACCAAGCAGAGGAAAATTGTGATCACCAAGAGAAACCTGATGCTTAAAGATGGAAAGAGATATTTTGAAGAGTCATCAGAATGATCGTCATCACCATTATTATACAATTACGAGACAAAAAGGACAGCCTGAATGACTGAATCCATTTCCAATGGCCTTTCAAACTTCATCTATTACCTTGCAACCTTTCATCTAATTGATGGTATCATCTGATACTTCTGTTGTGCCTTATCTTTACTATACCTTTACTTAATGTTATTTCCCTTGTTCAAATTTTGATCCAACTTTTACTTCTTCTTCTATTTTAGCCTAATTTCCTATTATTTCCTCTTCTTTCTTGTTTGCATTAATCATGTTTTCCTCCATGTAAACACCATCAATATATAATATGCTTAGCTTAAATAGTTGATCAATCTAATAAATAATTTCATTTAGTTGATTCCTACTGTGTTTTTCTTGTTCATATGTTTGGATACGTTGATCGCGATTCTTAAAATACCCTTGAAATGTTTAGGAATAGGAATAAGCTTGATAATCAAATTTAAGAAAATATGATAAATGAAAAATATATATTTTCATCTATTAACCTAATTAGGTTAAATGAAAATATGAACAAAGGTCCACTTATTTTTGGACTGAGAGAAAGCCAATTTATCCATAACTTTATTAAATGTTAAATTGGATTGATTACTTAACAATGAGTTAAACTAATCGGTCCAATTATTAAACTTACGCGGCTCTTACTATTAACTGTAAGCTTTCTGTCAAACTAATAAACTGTTGCCCTATCTTCAATATAACAGCTCTATTGATGGATTTCCGTGTTTAAAAGTAAACCTAGTTGTTGATGTATCATCATTGTTGAGTTAAATTGTCTCCAGAAATATAATGATTGTTGGTTGTGATGAAAATGAAGCAAAATTGAAGGGAAGATATTCCTTGTGAAAGATGATAGTAAATACTATTTAATTGGAATCACATGATAATAAACGATCGAAGTTTAATGTGGAATGAAATAGTTAACAAGTTTATATTTTGATTGCAGAACAGGCAACAAAATTGAATCTCTTTTCTAACATGAATTGGCTTTATATTTTAATTTTTGTGTTGACCATAGTTTACTTACCATGGGGACAAACATGGACACCAGCTCCTAATTTAACTGAATCAGATCTTGACTATGTTCCAGAATGTAGTAAGTGTGAACGTGTTCGTTTAATTGGCTGTAAACGAGGTAATTGTTTCTATCGATGTACTCGCCGTTGTTTGGATATTAATGGAACTGCTTATCACGGTAAGTAGCAAAGTAGAATTTGATTACAATATAACATTTATATACAAGAAAAAACATTATATTATTCATCTTTCCAGAGGCTGTTCGATTCATGCTCAATGGAACTTAACTAACCATGGATAAGTTCTATCAGCAAATACATAAAAAATACTGGTTTGCTCAGTATGTTCATCAATTAAATTAAACTAACGAAAGAATAGAATAATAGAATGATAGAATAGACTAAAAATGAAAATATTATAACAACAATCAAAATGACATTTCCGTAACTTTCTGAGATGTTGGCTGTGATGGATAGGCAGTTGAAGATGACGAGGTAACATCTGCATCATCAAAGGAAGCTGAAAATCCACAATTTAGAAGTGATTTAACTTGCTTAAATTTGGCTCGAATGGCTTCCAGTGTCTTAAGGGAGTCCTCTTCGTGAATATTTGTTCTATGAAAACGCCGCGTTGATTCCAACAAGCTTTTAAGAGCAATCAGTTTCCTCTGCTTTGAGCTTTCATCTTTTTCCAAAATACGTATCCAGGCATGAACAAAACCTTGATAGAAGCCTATCTCTGCAGCAATTTGTGCACCTCTTCGAACTCCATATGAGTAACCATCTCTCCAGCCAGCTTCCTCACCAATACTATAGCCTCTTTTGAAGCCCATTTGCCGGAATTCGGCGAAACAAGAATCGGAAGGTAAAGACATCCTAAATTAATATACAGTTTATCACACACAAAAAGTAAACATTTCGGTGTACAGATGATATTTCTTGATGATCACAAAAAAACAAAATCTTAACATATCGTAAATAACCATTGCCACCTATTGTCTTTATTGTAAGTTACATCAATAAAGTTAAAAATATACCTTGACCCATAATGCCATCTATTGAGGGAATAACATCAATCTAAATTGTCATACAATATATTTATTTCAGAGAGTAATTAACATATGCTATGAATTTTCAATGTTTTAATGTTTGTTCTTGAGTTAAAATTCATAATCAGATGATGGGCTACGGTTAGTTGTAAATTGACAAGGAAAATTAGATTGAACAAGATTCATCAAAAATTGGCAATCAACTTAATTTTCATCTCATCTTACAAAAAAACATTGTACAACACAACGCTAAATAAAAAATTAATAATTAAATATAAAAAATCAATAGTGAACGACTAATTCAATGGATTAAAGGTAAATGTTAGTTTTATTGTCAAAACTTTCAAAAATATCCAAAATAAAGGTATCACAGTATTGACAAAGTGTGCAATTGAACAAAAAACTTAAAATACGTTGACTCACAATTGTCAGAATTAAGTCTTAATTATCTTTCCAGAATATATTAACATTGTATATTGTTAGCGACAGCAATAAAATATTGGAAGCCTTGCACAGCGAGATTCCCTTGTAGTTGCGATTTCATAACCATTAATTAGAAATGATGAATTTAGTCTTGCTTTAACCATTAAATTTGTATTGCTCGTCATCATTTATTCATCAATAGATTATGTTGATTGTGATTAAGATGGTTGAAAAGACTCCAGTTCAAACAGCAGTTCAGGAAATAGCAAAGAAAAGCAAATTGACATTCATTGTTGTATAGTAAACCATTTTGATAATACGACTATTATTTTGAGCTTTTAAACGATAAATACGAGCAATTTGGGTCCAATCATTTTTCTCCTTTATTTTCTTTTAATTAGCAAGCCAAAGTTAACTAGTATCATTGATTAGCTTCCTGATGATTATTTCATTTCCATGCTGTGATCGGTTCAGCGTTTACGAAAAGTTTGATTGATTTTAGTTCAAGTTGAGATGGTGAAATTGAAAATTTGAGAAAAATATGATGAAATTAAGAGTATGATGATTTGTTATTATATCAAACACCATGACCAATTACATTGTCCGGTTTCAGCATCGATTTCTTGCCATCCTAATTATTTCCGGATCATTTCAATTAAAAGAGCAGATCAACGCTAATCATAATCCCAGTCACAATGTTGATTAGGTTTCTTCTGGTTATTTGTTCATTGACTCCAACAGTTTAACAATGAGCTGTACCAAAAATTAACCAAACAATCAGCTTTCCTCAATGGTTATAAAGTGAAAAAAGACAACAGTTAGTAACAACCAAAGTGAAATCAGCTTAATTCAATAGTATAATGTATTTTTCATTATGGGAATCAAAGTCATTTGTCATAGTAAATTTAACATTTGGATTTACCTCAACCATTTCCTCATCATGATTAGGCATACCCAGCAAAATCTGAGTTTCCCAAGAATCTTGTTCATCTAATGTCATTTCATTTTTGTCAAAAATGACAACTTTCACGGTCGAAATTAAATCATCATAAAGTTGACAACCTTTTCACCAAAAAAATATCACTGGGTTCGTCAGACTCATCCAAATGCCAAATCAAACAAAATCAAGTGTAGATTGTTCACCATGTTGAACTGAGAAACTATTTGTTGATTAAAATGGTATCCATTAAATTTCCAGTTAGTCCCAGCAATTAAAATATCTCAATAATTGTAATATGGTCACCATTTTCCAGTTAATAATTTGTCACCCTACGATCACGGAAGCTTTACTACCAGTTTTCAATGTATGATGAATAACAAGTGAAACGAGTCAAACCAGGATTTAAACAAATAACTGATAAACTGAATTAATTCAACATTAACACTAAATTGACATTAAAAAGCAATAAACATCAAATTAAAACTAAATCAAAAAAGACGTTAAATGTAACGGTTAGACAAAGGAGTGCACCAGCTGATGTCTCGCTGTTACTAGGTTACTGGTTACCAATGGTGAAAGGGTAACAGTTTCGTTAGAGATACGTCGGTTACAGGCTAGTTTGGTTAGTATAACCAGTAACTGTGGTTCTTTCACCCCCAGTTACAAATAACCGGTTACTTGCTGGTTACAAATTTCTTACCGCCAAATTCAAAAATAAAAAGTTTAATTTTTCATCTTTTATCAGCGCCATCTATTAATGTATTTAGAAAGTTGTTGTTTACTTTCTTTACTTTCTTTTCAAATTTCCCTCTCAATGTAACCAGCAAGTAACCGGTTATTTTGTAACCGGTTATAGTAACTGGTTATAGTAACCATACTTGGTTACTTTTCTCCCCCTCTAACCAAGTAACCGGTTACCAGTAACCAACTGGTCTCTAAGTTTCGTTTTACGGACAAAGGGCGGAGCAATTATATAACACACTTTTGTTACCCAATAGACAACTTGCTTAATTTATTTGACAACACAAAGGGCTAACATAATAAGAGCAACACAAGTCCAACATTGTTTTGAACCTCATTCCAAGTGATTCTTCACCAAAATAATTAAATTTAAAACAAAATTCATTCAAATAATCTTCTTTGTTTGTTGCCTTCGTTTCCTTCGGAATATTAGCTTTAACGCTCCTCCAAAATCTTTCTACTCTTTGAGTGTTAATATTTTTGTCCATTGGATTAAGCCAGTTTTTGCTATGGTTCACTTCACCATGGATATATCCTAATTTTGACAAATCAAGGTAACCTTTCCAACAGTCGGTATAGATAGTAGTTCCTGGTTTTACCCAGAATTTGATAAGCTCATTGAGAGTTGGTTTATCTCGCTTCTTAACTAAAGAAAGAAAACATTTTTTTGAGCCTCTCTCGATTCCACCAACTATCCATGTTCCTGTTATTTGGTCAGCTAAAAGTCTACCGACATTACTTTTCCTTTTAAATAATAGACTTTCGTCAATTTCGACGATTTTACCTTCTCCACCAATAGCATCACGATTATTTACCCAATGGTCAATAGCAACTTGTCTAATTTTTTTCTTGTATTTACACACTGCAACACCACCAACAAGAGTAAAATCCTTAATGGTCGTGTTTTTACTCTCAGAGCACCATAAAAAAATTATTGCTAAACTGTCCATGATTGAGAGGTGAGAGGAATCGAACCAAGTTCCAGTAGTAGGGCTAATTTTTTTGTAACACTTATTACATCTGTAGATATAGTTGAATTTAGATGTTGGACAATTATTTTTTTTCATTTTACCTGCACAGCCATTTGTTCTAATACAATTATATTCGTCCTCTGTAGCTATCAATTTGTGTGTTAAAACAAAGGTCAAACCTGGTTGAGTGTCTTCAGGTTGAGTTAATTTACTAACAAAATTAAATGGAGTCAAACTCGAGAAAAAATCACCAGAAAAAGACATTACTGTGATAGTTAAATCAAAAGAAAATAAGAAAGGAAACTAACAATCAGACGATATCCTTCTATTCAACATGTGCTTTGTGTTTCTACATTTTTTGTTGTTAATTTTGTTTGTTATTATTTTATATTAATTTGTGATTAATTATATTTCTACTTTACATTATAAAAATTATATAAATGTGTTTAAATCACCTTCTCCCATTGGATAACAATTTAAAAGTCTTACCAGTTACGCCTTTGTCCGTAAAACGATAGTGTTACCGGTGAAAGTAATTTGTCCAATCATTGTAACAATAAACTCGAAAATGTATTAATTGTGAAAATGTAAAATCTTTACCATGATTATCATTAAACCATGGTGTTAATGTGAACTATTATTGACCTGAATAGACTAATTTCAAGGTCTGAAGTTTGAAGGCAACAACAATCAAAGATGCAAAATGAATGGGAAAAACTGTTGTAATCGGGAAACAATTGATTCCTTGTTGAGAGTTAAGAGGCTAAACAATGAGTTGAAGAAACCATTGTAGATTGATGATGAATGGGAAATATATGAATATTGAATTGTACCAATTGTAATTATAATCATCACTATTAATATGGTGATGAGAAAAGGAAATGATCGCTACAAATTATGATATCATTCATACTCAATCTTATTCATGATGTAATGTTGAAGTGATGATGATCATGGTTAGGGAATAAAGTAGATGAAAAGAAGCAATTCATTTTAATTAACAGCAATTTTTGCTTTTCATTTACATCAAGGTTGAAAATCAATTGAAAAATCAATGGAAAAGTCAATCTAAAATTGTAACATTTTTCACTTTTTAAGAGCACTTTTTTATTCAGCTTTCAATTGATTTTTACAATACAAATGATCTTGACTCAATGAATAATTAGCTCAAGAATTAAAGCATTTAAAGCTTTTCAAGTCTAACCTTGATTAAAGATCAAATAATTTGAATAGATTAAACAATTTACACTTTAAACGTTTCAGTCTTTTCAATCATTTGTTAATTGTTGACTGATTGACTCTGCAAAAAATTGGGATCCATTTGAAATTTGAAACATTCAACAGTTTAAACAGTTTCATTTGTATTTTGATTAAAAATTTGTGGCTTGAAGCTTGATTACCATTGAAATCGGTGTAAAAGTGTGTATTATGTTTGATAATCATGCAAATTCATTGTAAACATCTTTTGATAATGTCAATCATCCGAGTAAAATACATTTTGATATGTAAATTGTGACGCTTGACTATAAGTTTACCAACAGTTAATTTGATTAACCTAAAACACGCAAGCAAGTGTTGTCATTGTAATGATAATCGCGAGCACAATTTACTTGATTACTTAAAGATCCGTAGACCAAACAAGGAAACGGCAAAAAATGAATCAAATGGTTTACAAGGCAAAAAAAGTATAATCAACCTTTTAGTTAACAAAACAGGAGCAAAAATCCGAGTCAATAAACTTTGAGAAAGGAAACTTTCAATTTTACTAATAATTTAAAATTCATAGCGCAATTTAGAGTGCAATTTAAATAACAAACATAAACCATTAAACAGTGAACTGAAAGCAGAAATAAATGTTTTGATTTTTTGCTAAATTTCGATACAAATCTTCATTGAAATATTAGATGAAGATAAAGGTTACGAGGTTGGAAATCAGAAGTGACTTCAGAAATTGACATCAATTGATATTTCGTCGTTTTTTTCGTTGTCTATCTTCTTGTATTGCTTTGCCATGAGTTTGATTGTGAATTGCAGTATCATGTCCACTCTTCTCGATGTTTTCCTGCTTTCAAGTGTGAAACCGAAGCGTTTCAACCATTCTTATGTTTTATCGTTCTCGTCTTAAGAAAGTAAAACCATCGAATAATAGTATTTTAGATTGAAGAAGCTCTTCCATTAACGCGAATTTAAACTTGTATCTGTATCACAACAGTTCAAGCTTGGCCTAGCTATTGCTTCCTCAGTAAATTTACTGATTACTAAAATCTTTTTCTCGAATTTCTCGACTTTTCGAAGCAAATCAAAAACAGTTAGTCACTAATGTTCGGATAACTTAACATTTCCAGGATTCACTCCAAACTTATCCAGAGCTTCCAGTTTAATGAACAAAATTTTTTCCAATTTTGGTATTTTTTGACGATTTCAAATGCTTGTTGAATCAAAATATCTTAATTTTGATCAGATATTTTGAGTTCTTCAGTCGGTGCATGCAAGTCTAAGATCCATTGAAGTCTTCAGTTAATAATGTTATTTAGCAGCGATTCTTGGAGATAAAATAGATTTGATTGTCGATCTAATGAATGGCGAAGTTTGATGTTAAAATTAAATGTGAATTAGATTGAATTTTGTGTATTATATGGTGAACATTAGAATGAGTTAATTGAGATTCTCAATGTAATTAGATTTGTCCACTTTCTTTCAGATTCTCACATTAAAAGCTAAATACTGTAAATAAAGGGTTCCAATAATGATAATAATAAAATTGTTAATTTGTTTGTTGACAACTTTTGGCTTCATCTTTGATAATATTTTCATCAAAAATTGAAAATCTCATGTTTATGATGATTAGTCAATCAAATTACAATTGCACTGAAAGCATTTCACAGAATTAAAATGATTATCACTTTAATCACTAATTAATCGTAATCATCATCAAGTTTAGTTGTCACCATTTCTGTGTTAATCATTTTAATTGTTCAACATTTTTGTTCCTGTTCATTGTTTGTCTTCATCTTGTGTTCATGCAACACAAACTGATTATCCATTTCATGACAGAATTTCTCATTGATTTCATCTAACTTAATCTAAGACAATTTGATTATCTTCCAACACCTTAAGCAGTGTCCAATTTCACAGTCAACACTTGAATCACAATCAAGTAAACACTTTGATCAAAGATTCAACTTGTAAATTGAGAAGCAATTTTCATTGATTATCATCCAAACATTAACATTTTGAAGTCGATTGCTGGACTTATTAAAAATGTAAAGTCTATAAGATTCAAGTTCAACTTAAAAGTGATTACTTGAGGATAAATTGTTGATGTTTATTATAATTAATCCTGGCTCTTCTTGAGTTGTATCGTTTGAATTTAAAGTCACATTTATCATTTGATAACAGACTACAATTAAACTGGTACAATTGTTACCTCAATTAATAAAGCTTAATAAGGATTGATGTTGATTAAGTAAAGCTTTTTTAAGAGGTTTTCCAGCTATTATCAAGTCAATCTTTTAATCATTATGTTGCTTTTAAGATTTTGTTTTAGGGTTTTGTGATCAAAACAAACGATAAATCAAATGTCATCAAATTGACCCTTTGAGCTTAAAAAGGATGACCATAAAGTTTGGACAAAAGGCACTTGGCATTTAATGAGTGATACAATTGAAGGTAAAGGGAAATTTGAACAATTAGTGAATTGTTCAAAGGTACATCTGAGTAAATTAATTATATATCTTTGATACAATTTAGTCTCTCAATCAATAGGTTACGAGTAGAAAAATAGAGAAATGTGAAAAATCTAAGGTTTTTGCTGGTGTCCAAAGATGCTTGGATTAAAGTTGATTATGATAATTATGATGATTAACCAATTGATGGTGAGATTGATGATTAGTTTGATGAAGGTTAAACATGGCCGCGATTTGATGAGCAAATTGATTAGCAAGTGTAGACAAAAAATGTTGTTGTTTTTGATGATGTTGGTGAAGATGATATATTATTTTTGATGAGAATAATCAAGAATTTTGATCCCCCCTGAAATAAATTGAATAACAACAGAAACTAAAACATGTTGAGAAATGGATTGATGATTGTTGTTGTTTTTATGATGAAAGATGAGTATTTGAGAAGATGATTATGGTGATTAACGGGGTTAATGAATGAGATGATGGAATTATAATTGAAAATTGTTAACAGAGAAAGCTGCCGGATGAAATGATGTTGGTGAAGGCATTGTCAGCTGTTGCATTGATTTATGGGATCGACCTGTTTTGGTTGAATACTCAGAATACCTTTCCGGATCCGGAATTGGCATGTTATTGGGCATCAGCATGACGGGTTGAAGGTTCATTGATTTTCTGCTT
>NW_015449950.1:1316257-1401352 GCF_000239435.1 Tetranychus urticae
TTATTTCTTATCTAATTTACTCTTCATTGGTTTACTTGTATTCAGTGGATGACCAATTGTGTTCATTTGTGTTTTGTGCTTCAACGGATTTTAAAATAGACACCCTTTAATTAAAAAGTCACAATTTAAAGATATTCAATGTCAACATCTAAAATAATGGTGTCAATATAATCAGCTCTAGGAGCAGAAATAACTGTATTAATCAGTCATTTCAACAATCTGTGGCAACTTAAAAAACGATTTGAACAATTTGAACGAGTGTCAAAAACATGAAAAGAGCGATATTTCATCGTAACAGAAATTATCTGAAAAGATTCAAATTTGAACTAAACCAGATTGGATTCACATTACCTTTGATTGTATGGATAAAGATTGTATCTTTTGCACGAGTTCATCTTAGGATGACAGTTTTCACTTCACAATCCTGACATCATGTTTCAATATGAATTCATCTTATACCATAAAATAAATGATAAATTAAGAAGTAAAAACTCAGTTGAAATTGGTGTAAACTAAATTTTTGAACAAATTAAAATTAAACATGACCCAAAATAAGACAAAAAATATCCTTTCCAATGAAAAACAATAGAAACAATTAGTTGGAAATTAAGCAAGATGGAGCCACAAAAAATATTGACCGCAATTTTTAAATTAAATTAAATTAATCTAACCTTCCTTTTGTGATTAATTAACACTAATAAAAGGTTAGCCTTTTGTTTTAGCAGTTGATTGTTTCCTTCAAATTTAAAAAGTAAAAGGCTGAAACTTCGTGTTGAATCAAATTGATCACAACAGTAAAAAATAGGCAACAATTAAAATTGATCATCAATAACATTGTATACAAAACAATTATTTTTCTGGTATCGATAAAGATGTTACTGTATTTGAATGAATTGTAAACGGTAAAACACTGTTGACCTGATTAAAAGTTACTCGTGATTAAACAGTTAAATATGTAAAATTTAATCAACTTTGTTGTATTAATAGTACGTAATAATGATTATTAATAAATTAAACATTCGGTTAACTGTTTAAAAAGTAAATGTAAGGAAGAAGAAGTAATGAGTGATTTGTAAAAAATCAACTCTTTTCCAATGTTATATTTATCACGACCAACCAATTTGGTAGCCTCACGTTCATCAAACAATCAACAATTGGACAACATACAGGGTAAATGATTTACCATAATTTAGATTAATTCAGTGACCATCACAATCAATCAGATATGTAATTATGGCCGTCATGAAAATCAAGGTAAAAACAAAACCAGAGCTTTACAAATGCAAGTCAAACATAACCTCTGAAGTCAAACAGATTGGAACCAGAAAAAAATGATTTACTTTGTTTTCAACCCAATCAAAGCATTTCCTATTCATCCTTTGATCATCTATTTCAGCATCCACCTCCACCCTGAATCAGGCAGAATCCTTTTCCTGAATTCAATATTGATACTGATAACTCGTGATACATAAATCAAACTGCGGTTTTGTGTTGAACGTTTCTTGTGTCTTACATTTGTTGAAACAATTTAACTATTATTTAACAATCTCAGCAGGGTTGTTTCAATATTTAAGGCGGAATCGGAAGTGAACCAGGATTCGATGAATCTTCATTTCCAATCTTCTTCATCCTTTTCCCTTGACTTTACACCTTAAAGCTTTATTTGTCAAGCTTTTTTTGTGTGGACAAAAAAAATATATTCAATGTTTGTCTTCTGGGAACTTAATCATGTTGATATACATTTAATGAAGCTGATCATTCACCATTCAAGGAATCAAATGGATGATTGTTGAAGCTATTGTCTTGTCTTCCTTTTTTTGTTCATCTTCATCTACTTTAGGTAAACCTCTTGACCATTTTATGGTTTGTTTGTCTGTTTGTTTGTTTATTTGTTTGAAATTCAAGCTAAAGTCAATTGTCTTCCCGATGAGTATCATCATCAACATGATGAGAGTTACTCAGTGTCCTGATATGGATTTACAAATGAAATTCAATTGATTACAAAAGGCTTACATTTCAAGTTTCTTTTGTCAGCAAACTCACCATTCAACTGATAATCTTGTGGGTGTGAGGTTTTATATTACATCATTATCTACTCATCTTCATCAGGTTCAATATTCAGATGAGTTCAGATCAAAACTGGTTTCTTCTTCTTTTGGGTAAAATGAATACATTTTTGGGAATCGATTTGATAATTTCCAACATTCTGTTTACACAGATTCAACAACAATTGACTCCAATTTAGGTTGTGATTCAAGCATTTTGTTGGACAATTAAAGGCCTAAACTGGTAAAGCAAATTGAAATGAAAATTTCCTTACCAAAGGTTTGCTGAAATATTGATCTAAGCTAGCAAGACTCTTTGACTACCAACAGTTAATTGTTTGATTGATAAGGTTAGAAATAAACTGTTTAACAAACTGTTTTAACCTTTTATTAAACAATATTAATCAGATTAAATGAGATTTTCAAGACACTAAATTGTTCACTCAATGAACGGAACAAGATTCTTTTAACCTCTTCTGACGGATTAATCAGATAAAGTTGATTTTCCTTCAAGATGACCTGAAATTTTTTGCCTCATTTATATATCGTATTTTTTTTGCAACAAAATAATTTTTTTCTGATTGATTCACTTGATTGTTAAACTGCAATAATAATGAAATGAATTATAATAAATTAAGAGTGAGAAACAACGTGAGATTAAATTATCAATTATGAGACTCGATTTGTTCATGGGCTGAGCTATGATAACAATAACAAATGAAAGTTATTCAGAAAGAAACCAACAAACCCAAGAAAATAGGTTTGATTAGTCAGTTTTGGTGAACTTGATTAACTTTCAATTTTATCCATCAACACCATTAGTTTAATCATTTTTAATCTCCTGGTTTTTTGGGTTTACACTTTTTTGCATTCAAAAATAATCAGGTTAACATAAATCATGATTAAAAGGTATAACCAAATAACAGTAACTAATCAATCGAGATTCCGGTTGATCTTCAATTGGGTTTGGTGCTGAGCAACTGGTTGCTATTGATTAACCCAAAGTGAGACAATAATTGTGAAAAGTCCAACCAGTTATTATATTTTGGTTGTTATTGAATGAACCAGGATTTGATATTATTTCAAGTTGCAACAATATTTGGTTCAAGCTGACAATAATTATCCAATTTGTTTTAATGTAATCATATTGTCAGGTTAATGTGAATAATTTGAATCATTATCAGATGATTAGTTTTGATTACAATTAAATAAGAAACATCAACAATAGCCTGAAGAAACTCCTCAATGGAAGATGATTTTTTAGTTAAGTTTTCATTTCTCCAACGCTATTATACATTATTAAGTCTTACAATTGCTCGTTGTCACAATTGACTTTTGTGACACTTTTAGCTGACTTGAGACGATTGTAAGTGTGCTCATCTTGTGTCACCCAACAATCAATAAATGAAAATAGAAAATGAAATTTCTAAAATCACTTTCCATTCCAAGTCTTGAATCAAAGTGCAAATCAAAAGGTGAACATCAACATGTAGAAATGTCTTATTTGATTAATTGTCAATTGATTGTTCCTCTAAAATTAACACCAGCTTTGATTAAAGCAAAAAAGCATCGAAAACCAGATTTTTTTGAGGAAAAAAAATCCTGACAATATTGAAGTCGAAAAGGTTGGAGTGACATGTTTCTTGTGATTAGCTCAATGATTAATTACCTTTGTAAACCGAACCAGAAGTGTTTAGATATTGATCTGGAAGCATCTTAACATATCGAGTGCCCAAAATGAAGGCCAATATCGAGAGGACAGCGCAATCAACGACACCAATCATGGCCAGAATATAAGCCCAGCGAATGCCGCACTGACCAGCGACATAATTATCAGCAGCTCGACCACAAACCTCTTTAATTATCGGAGCATCCCAACCAGCTGGGAATATCAAGACTCCAGCAAGCATACACATCGCTATAAATGACAACAATTTAGAGAAATTAGAATAATCGAAAATCTGTTTTAGGATAAAAAATGATTAAACACAAACTCTGATCACCATTAATTGAACACTTTACATAATCTCTCCATAAAAACAAAATTGATCAATTTTCAATTCCTTTTACTTGATAATTGAGATGAAATTGACAAAAAAATCCCGTTTTTTGCACCAAAAATCAGTCAACAATGGAAAGGGCTAAAGGATTGAATGGCTGATTGAAATCACCTGCAATTTCATTCCAATCATATTTATATTTAAACATGAAATCTGTTCATCAATGCAAAACGTGGTTAACTGAGATTATCAGTTATTTTGATTCATTCAATTTTACTTTTCCTTGCCTCTTTAATTGTCGGAAAAACGATCAATTGAAATGATATAATTAAATGTAAAAAGGATGAAAAAAGCATCTTAAACATTTCAATGATTACAGTTGATTCTGATTGTTTGCTCAAATATATCATTATTGCTATAAAAGCTTGTCAAAAGTGTGTTTTTTTCAATGTCAATTGCTGAGATTAATTAAGAAACTAAATTAGTTAAAGTTGTTTCATGATAATCACGATTCGATTGTTATTTGAGCGTAAAAACAACTGTAAGTTGAAACGTATTAATTTTCAATGAAAATTGTATCGTAATTCAAAGTGAAGGTGAACAATTGACCTGAACAATTGATCTCATCTTAAATATGATCAAATTATCTGGTAATAATATTCAATTGGTAATGATGAAAACCCACATTTATCCTTTAATAACAAAACACTTAATTTGGTATCAAAAGCAGCTCAACATTATTAAATTTGAAGGAAAAATATGTTTCATTTTTTTGATGAGATTCACCTTTAAATTGTCAAGTGTAGGCTTAATTGAACAACTTGAACAGTAATTAACCTTTAAACGTATTTAGATTTAATATTTAATATAATTTCTGATGATAATTGAACTAAAGGGAAATATCAGCTTCTGTTGGCAACAAGTTGAAAATGATTGAGACTCATTGAGAATCTTCAATTTACAATTTAAATTCGCACAATTTAACCTAATTGAAGTCTTGTTCATGAACTTGAATTGAGCCAAAATGATTGATCAAAACGACAATGAACACAAATCGTATTGAATTAGCGTCTAATCATTCATAATCCCAAGTCTTTGATCAATCTTTTGATCGAAACGTTTTAAACCTTTTAACATTACGAGTTGATTAAGTGTTTAATTAAAATGATTAATTTGTATTAAAAACAATTAAAAGGTTCATTTTAAATGACGAGATATCGTGTTGAAAGTTTATTAAATTGTGACCTTTTTTATTGTATTGTTGACCAGAAAATTCATAAATAACTTGACTTTTTTGTCGTTTTTTTGTCAAACAATTGAAGCTACTGTGTTGGTCGATAACAATGAATCTACGTTAATTTTCATGTTACAATTTGGTTTTAATTAAAATTTTGTTATCTGATTATGACTAGATTATGATAATTACTGTTGGCTTTTAATTAAACGCAAAATTGGACAAATCAAGTTGAGGAAAGGCAACATTGTGACAATAACAATACAATGTTGCTGTCACGTTCAGATGAATTTGCTTGACAAAATGAAAAAAAGGTTTAATTCTTGGAGTCAACCTTGAATTGTTTGATGGTTGTTGTATAATCATGATAATGAAAAAGATGATGTTTAATGGTCACCCACGAAATGTTGTTAAATCAAATTAACTTACATTCCTTGTTAAGTCCAAATGATGATCAACATCATAATCACATTTTTCAATTCATTTCTTTTTTCAACCTTTTTTTCTCTATTCCATTATAAACAATAGTAAAGAGTCGCTTTCCCACTCGCACTTTCACTGTTGGTTTCCTTTACCTTGTTCAATTGTGTGAGACTGACCATTAGCCATCGTTAGCATTGTTGAGTTAACAAGGAAAAGTGTATCAACATTGAAGGAACAAATGAGCAACAATTTACTCTGTTTAATGAAACATTAAGTCTTATGACCTGACGATGTAAGGTTTAGGCTCAAAGAATGGACTAAACATTTCAATAAATCAGTAAAATAATGCAAAAATGGAGAAAATATCAGCCGAAATGGACTTTTCCTTCTTCACGATCTCAACACTTCAAAGAAGGAATACTTTACTACTTGAATCGAAGGAAAAACGCGTTTTGGGAAACCTTTTCAAGACAAATCCAAGTTCAATTCACAGGTTTACGAGCATTTAAAATGCAAAGTCAAGTCAAGTAAATGCTAAATGTAAAGGGATTGATTTTAATATTGAAAAGCTTGAGCTTGGCACAACAACTGTCTTCGTAAACGAAATATTCATCGACATTGATCATTAAAATGAATAAAAGTATAACTTGAAACATTTCGAGTGATTCGAGACTTTCCTTGACGAGTTTGTCTGAAAAGTTCAGCAACTACTGATAGTTTGAGACTCGAATGAATTCAAATGCTAGACTAAGTTGATTTGATCTTAATAGCATCCAATGTTGAGAATGATTCTGTTAATCTCAATGATTAATGTTAATTTCTTTTGCTATTCATGCAAAGTAAGGTTTAAATAGCAATTGATTACTTGATTGATCAATAGAATTGAATAGCAATTGAATTACAAGAATTACACTTCTGTTTGAATCGATTTGCAAAATGTTTGTTAAATTAAGAATAAAAAATCAATTTTGGCTGTAAAGTACAATAATGATATTATAATTAGAGGTAAATATTAATGAGCAATAATGAATAATGATGAGTTTTGTGCTTGAAATGCGAAATGAGAAGAAACGAACGAAAGCGATTGAGCTTAATTGATTATTAAGCTTTTATTGATTATTGAGTGAATTTAATGATACGTTAAAAGTGTTAAATCATGTTTTTCCAGGTGAACAATTGATTAGTTTGATTATAATTTTCCCTCTTCACTCCACAACTGAATCAATCTGTAAACTGGCAAATTACAAGATCAATCAATGAATACTAAACGGGAAGAAGTCAATTAAAAGCAATTAACCTGGTAAAATCAATTGTAAGGATCAATAAAATGTTAATTCAAAGTGAATATGATGTTTAACAAACGTTTATTGTTCGATACTAATTGTAAACAGAAAACAAAGAAATACAAATTGCAATCAAATTCAATTGGAAAGCAATAAACAATTGACAGTTTACGATGGAAAATAAATATTGATGGTAAAAATAGCCTTTAATTGGAAACAATTTAATTGCTACGTTTTTACACCTTAAATAGCTTGAAAACATACACATATTAACACCATTTAGTAGGTCTAATCAGACAATCAATAACCCTTAATAGGATCCAATTTGATTAACTGTTAACTCTGATTGATGGAACCATTGAAATGATTTAACAATAAGACGAGTCTAAATGGTAACAAATGATTGAATGAACCCAAAACTGGTTGTTTGAATGTCACATTAAATTAATTAGCAGTTAAGATGATTGAGGTAAAAGTGTTTCAAAGTGAAGCTTAAAGTAAAATATTGAAAACAGTTAATCACAAACGGTAAATCAGTTTGCTAATCAAGCTTCTATTAATTCTTGTGGTCACTTTGATTGTCACTTTTAATTAATCATCTCAATTAGAAGCTTTAAATCATTGAAGTCAAAGCTTTTGATTTATGGTCAAGTCTGAAAGCAAAGTTTTTTGCTTTTCATTTCATTACCATTAAACTGTTATTTGATTGTCAAATAGATTTTTCAATTTCTCTTTATTATTCCTAAACAATTTACTAACCACAAACAATGGTTAATTATAATGGTTAAGTGATGTTAAATAAGGAAAAGGTTGCAATTTAATGTTGATAAATGAGCGAATTGGTGAATTTGGTTAACTTTGTTTTTACACCAAAATTGAATTGTTGATCTGACATGATCTTTGGACCAATAATATATGATTAATACCATTACATTTGATTGTAATCGAGGTTAAGGTTGATTTAATTGACTTGCAACAAAGCCTTTATTGGGTGGGAATTGAATGTTTAAAAGACGCTTTAGAACTGAATTAATATACAAAAAGATTGTTTCAAGTTTAACTCATGATATTCAGAAATGTTTGATTAAACGATTTAACGCAAAGTGATCAATTATAGTTGATATTGAAAGGGAAAAAAAGGCTTTCTCCTTCCGTAACAATTAACTTTGCATGTTAATAAACACATTGACAGTTAGTTGATTGGTGCAAAATTGCTGGGATTAAGAAGCCTTTTTCTGGCCACAATTTAACTGGTTAAAAGACATTAAACTAAATTGCGAGTTAAATTGTAAAGCGAAATGTAAATGTGAAAAGTTATTCTCGATATTGTTGTCTCTATGATTGAACCAATTTGGATTAAACTGTCTTGAGCTGGTGGTAAGAGTTAAATGATTTACAATTAATTAGTTTAAACATAAATGTTGTTACGTGATGTAAACCATTTTGGAATCAGTAAATAGCTATTAAGATGAGAAAGTAAATCAAGTGAAGTTGATTTAAAATGAGATTAATCTTGAAAGTGCAACAAAAAATGAAATGGAAACACAGAAAGGTAAAAAAAGGAACCCAAAAAAGATGATTTTATTCAATATTTTTATCCTTTTTCTGTACCTTTTTGGTTAGCTTCTTGTTTCCATGTTTTGCCTTTTATAACATGATTAAGTGAAGCAACGCAATATTTTAAATATTGGCTTCATTTAACTACTTGGTTACGGAGATTAGCTCAGCATGAAAGTGATCATTTTTTTACTGAAAATTTGTTCAGTCAACATGCAAGAATGAGAAGTGAAAAAGAAACCATTTCAGGGTAACTCTTCAAATACGATTCGTGAATATTTTATATCACCAGTTTTGGTGTTCAATTAAACTGCGGGAATATTTTGTTTGGCCAAATAAACGGTTCTGTTAAACTGTTGCTAGTTAAGGTAAACTTTGCTTTAAAAATTCAATGTAATCCATTTTAAGGTATCTATCAATGTAACTCGCAGCGGTGCTCGTTACCAAATCTGTCAACTTCAACATTCATCATGAAAGGCTCTTGTGCCAATCAAGATGATCAACTGAAGATTCCCAAGTTCAATCTATTTGAAGCCATCATAATGCACATTCAATGAAAAATGAAAATAAAGAGCAAAAAAAGGATTCAATTATTTTCTGCAGTTCAATTGATGATGTGATCATCTTCATTAACATTGTTATTATCATTTCTTACAATTGTAACCCAAATGATTGAATCGACTGTAATAATAAACAAAAGTAAAACTAAATTAAAACTCGCTGACAATCAAAAAATGAGTTCAACTGAGAAAATTGTTGTAAAGCAAGGAAAAAGTTCATTGTTATATTCAAGATCATTATGGAAGAAGGAAAGATTGACCCAAATTTGTGGCCCAAAAGTCCAATCAAAAGGCAACTCTGGTCAATCGCTAGATTGAAATCAATAGATTAATTAATTTGTGTTGGAAAAGATGGAAAGCTTGGTGATGGAATCAAGTTAATTGTAATAATTTTATTAAGGTTTTTTTCGCCTTGAAACTGAATAGGAAATCGTGTTTTGTCAAACCCGGATTCCAAGAGCATCATCATTATAATCATAATCATCATCATTCTCATTAATAACATCATCATTTAATGTTTACTTACAGCTTTATTCAGCTTGATTAGTTTATTTAAATGGTCAAAGCTAAAAACAACAACATTCAAGTTTAGTTGAGGAAAAGGTAATCAAGGTAAGGAATGGTTGGTGAAGGAATCATCATCACGTTCATGATGATAAACAAGATGAAACAAGGTCACCTAATTATGAGGATTAAGACGCGTTTTCTGCTCAACTTAATCCCAGTGTTTTCATCATTGTCATTACTTGAGATGATCACAAGCATTTATCATAATTTAAACATTTTCATTTGTAATTAAAAGCCATTAACTCTACCTTGACATAGAGTCAACGGAAATGCTCAAGGGAAGGTAACTGATAATCTGAATAGAGTCACTTTAAGATCGCCATTCAACCTTAAACTTGAGACTTCTGTTCATTTTATTGTTCAACTTTTATTGGAAAATGTTTCTTCTTTTGTCTTTTCTCATGTTTTGTTCATTGTTGGTCAAGGCGTTTGACTGTACAAAGGTGACAATCTAAATTATTGGTTAAGCGAACCAATTGAACCTGAATTTGATTGCAAAGATCATCATTAGTTATTGAATAGTCAATTTGTATAAATAGTTGATTTGGCTTGGTTTAGGTGACAATATTGAGTCGACTTGGGAAGCGAAATGTTTACCAACAATTTGCTAATCAATTTACTTGTGATTCCAATCGTTTACAGTCTAGTTTATCATTTGTTTGTTCAATCTGTTGCTTCGGATTTAGTTGAAGTTAAATTAAAGGATAATTCAACTTTAAATAAAAGTGATTTACAGTCAATTGACAGTAAACTGTTTAAAACCTTTAATTATGATAAACAGTCAGCCGGTGATCAGTTTAATGGAAACTTGAAGAGTGAACGATTAACATCATTTCCAAAGGTTATGCAAACTCCAGCAAAACAATTAGTATCATCATCGTCATTGTCCTTTAAAGATGACTTTAAATTGAATCCAATTATAGTTAAGAATCGATATGATGACCGTCAATGGAAACCTGATTGGTCAAGGAGCAAGACCACTAAGTCACCAAAATATGATAAAAGCTGGAAGGTTAAAGATCCTTGGAAGTTGGTCAAAGATTCAAACTGGAATGATTGGAGTTCCACTTATCGTTACAAGAAAGGGAAGAAGCGAAATCGAAATGGACTTGATGCTGCCAAGAAATGGTCACGACCTGTAAGTGATATTTATCGATTGGAAACTTCACCAATCGATAAAAGGCCGATCGGAGTCTACTCGGGACGACCAGTTCCAATCAAAAAGATCAAAAGCAACTGGAAAAGTTATCCAACCAAAGATTACGATTCTCTGAGAAGATTGATTCGAACCAAATATATGCCAATTTACTGGCGATATTGGAAGAGAGGACGCAAGTTGAGGCGACCTAAAAGGTATCATTACTTTAGACGGCATCAACGAACCTCCATTGATGATTTAAGGACACTTTTGTGGTTAGATTTTGTGGAACCAATGGGTCAGTGGAAGTTTTGGCATCTTTTTGGAAGTGGAATCGATGCCTTCTGGCCAATGTACATCTATGATGTTGACGATGAGGATGATTATGATGAAGATGAACATCTTTATTGGTAACTTAATGTTAATGTTGAAAAAATGATCTCAAAACAACTTTAGTCAAAGAAATAAAAAGTTTCCAATGTATGATGAAAACAAATGAAACTTCGCTTTTTTATTAACAATTGGGTGACAATTAGTGTTCAATTAGAGTTGAAAGGTGGATTGAGTATCATCTGGATTCGGAATGAAAGTTGATTTGGTTCAAATCAAATCAATGAAACTTGATCAGAATTGGAGTTGAACAAAATTGAACGCAAGTTGAATCAAATGTGAAACAGTTTTTTGCCAATCTTTTTAAACTTGCACTTTCCTGATCAATTGTTTCAATCAAAATCGTCGAGATTCAATTTTATTCTTTATCATTTTTCAATTAATGTTCCATGATTGCTTTTGATGCTAAAATAGAGATCAAATCAACTTTGGCCATCTTTTAATGTTCATCACTTTCTTGCAAAATAACCAGGTTATAGCTTTGAATAGAGTTGAAATGTCAGTGTAAGAGGAAAACCTGCAAAAATATTGAAGTCTTCAATCACAGGAGCCACTAATGACGATCCTAAGGTCTTGTGAGTGTCAATCGTTGGACGGTTAAAGTCACCAAACCTTAAGTGAACTTGATTCAAGTTTCAACAGGATTGTCAGTCAAATTTTATCACTTTGATCAATATAACCTTTAGTCAGGTCAGTCTGCTTCAGTTTGACATTAGCATGAAAAAATGTTTATCAGGATCAGTCAACTTCCTAGTCAAAGAGCTATTCTAGACTTAAATGACTTCAACAAAATACAAGGCAATTGAAGTAAAATAAAGTTGAGATGAACGTTCATTAAATATACTTTTACTGGTTGGTTTAGCTACTTAAATCGTAATTGCGATTTCGATTTCGCTACGAGATTCGACACTTTTGTTTCTTTTCTAACATCTGCCAACTCGATTCGCATAAATTGATCTGCAAACTGTTTTCTGATAAATAGACATTTTAATGAATTCAATCGTTCTTTGAAAACTAATCTTTAATCGAATGTATTATGCTGAAGTCGCCTGATTAAGACATTTTTTGTATCGAGTTGAACAAAAAGAGAATGAATATGAATCGAAAATTTGGTCTTGAACTTGACCTTTTATTGACTAAATTGACACTTTACCTTTAATTTGTCTAATATTTGCTTTTGATGTTCAAAAAGACATTGAAAATACGAATCGAGCAATGAATTAATGCGATGTCTAAAGGTACAAAATATCAAACAATGATCAAACATTTACTTGAATGGTCATAATTAGTTGAACATTCAATTTCTTATCACGTACTTTTAATAAAATTTAATAAGATAATTGTACAAGATGAAAGTTACTTTTAATTGTAACGGATAAAAATGACGACTTTTAAGTGTCACCATTGTGGTCATTAAATTGTGTGTTACAATTGAGTGAAAGGCTCAGCAATCACAGCAATTGTTATTATAATTGTGATTAATGGCAAGTCAAGATAAATCAGAGTTGCCAGTTGGAGTGAAAATAAAACAGTAAACAAGTTAAAATTGGTTGACCTCACCTAAAATGAATGTAAAATGGACAACAAAAAAACCAGTGAAGAAAAAAGATGAAACAAAAACTGCAATATAAGTGAAAAATGGTGAAAAATATTGACAATAATCAAAGCATTTCATTATTTATCATTGAGATCGTTTCCAATTGAGTTTCACTGATGAAAGCACAACAATACAAAACAAGAAAAAGTCATTTTTCCTTGAGAAAAGTTGAAGATGAAAGTTTTACTTTTCATGGTAATATTAATGTGAACACATGAATGAGAAACAAAGTATTCAATGTTCAAGTTTGACTTTTCATTGTTGTTATTATTAAAGTTTTCATCACCATCAGGCTCAGGTTTTCACTGAGAAAAGTTCTGATATCATTTTCACAATAAAACCCAAAATTGACAAAAGATATTTTTTGTTTTCATTTTTCAAGTTAAAAGTTCATGATTTGTCCAATTTTTACAATAAACTTTCACCTAAACCTTGTAAATGAAACTCTAAACTCTGGGTTAATCAACAAGGATTAGTTAATCACGATATTCAAGTATAATGGTCAACCAAATAGGGGTCAATTTGATCATCATTATTAGCAACATTACAACAATTAGAAAGACCATTTAAATACAATTAAATGTTTAACCATTTAGCTGGTGTTGATAATTTGGTGAAGGTAAATGAGCTTCAAAAAAAAGGTTAAACAATGAAACATTGAAAAACATTGAATAGTTAATAAGTTAAGGGTGAAAATGTTGCAATGTTTATTGGTTAATGATTTGAAAGATTAACGGTTAATTGTTGGTCCATTTCAATTGATTTTTGATTCCTGATAGTGAAAGGTCAATGTGTTTAGGGTGTGAGATGGGCTAAATTGTGCCTTCAAATGATGGCTATTTTAAAGGGAAAATATTGTTGTTCATTGAAAAATGGTTAAACCTTTTTTACTCTTTACTTTTGTTTGATTAATTGTTTACTTTCCGTCTTTTTGATTGTGAAGGTATAATTGTAATAAAGAAAAGGCTTTTGTGGCTTCTTTGAATATCATCATCATCAAGTTAATTGCAATGATGATCGTAATGATTAGACTTGAGATGATCACTTTGAATACAGTTTAAAAGAAAGTCTTTATTGTCATTGAGAATGAAAATTGTAATGGGTAAACCTTTTTGATTAATCGCAATTTGTTTATTGTCTTTAACTACGGAAGGTCAATTAGTTGAAGTTGGTTGACCAGAAGATTAATCATTTCATCTGATTCCATTCAATTGAATTGAAAAAATTAGGAAAATAAAGATTAACAATGAAAGTGAAGGAAACGTAAATTAAGGAAATCATATTTATAATTAAAGATGATATGGACGATAAAACGCAAAAACAATCAAATGATGAATTAATATTTAAAATGTTGGGTAAAAAACAAAAAGAACAATTTACGGAACTTTTAAATTGATTAATATAATGATTACATTTTGATTGAATACAATTTGATTGAACAAAAAGGTAAATAAAAGGTTTAGGTTTAGGTTGAGTTTTGGGTAACCAATAAGTTCACTTTTCTGGTTAAGTTTATTTACCTTTTGTTTTTTCTAGTTTTGCCATCAAATTCAATTATTAAAGATAATTTTTTAATCATTTTCTGATGATTTAGGAATGAAGAGCAATTAATTGAACAACATTAAGGCTTGAGGTCAATTTGGATCGTTTCCTACATTGACCCAAACACTGGTTGATTAGATTTTTGCGTATTTTGCTTCATGATCGGTATGATTATGATACTCTTGATGATAATATTTTGATCTTAAAATTGTAATTAAAATATTTAATTGAAGTCAATATTTAAACCAACGCCTAAATGATTTAGAAGCTAACAATCTAAGGTTAAGCTTTTCCAAGCTTTACTCTTCCTCGGGCATTGATTGTTAAATTGTTAACAATCTTAAGGTTATTGAAATGATCAATGAATTAGCTATTAACTTTGATGATGATTAACTGTGAAATTTTTGGATAAACAAGGTTTAACCAGAAAACACACTTTACTGATATTGGTGATAAGTTCACCTTGAGATGAAGATGGTTGAGATTGAACTTTTTTTTCATTGAAGGGTAAAAATTGAACTTTGTTATAATTAAACAATTTAAATTGTTCAATCAATCAATTGATTATAAGTTATTATTCATTATTCCGATGAGAAAATTAAGTTAAATGAAAGAAGAGCTTTTATATAAATTATTATTGTGACTGGAATCAAGTCAGTGTATTAAAGGTTGAAATTTAATTCAAGATGAGTTTAGTGAATTTTTGCCTGATAATTCCCATTTAAGGCCATTTAACATGTAACTTTATCATTAAATTTTTTTTCACTCAAATGTAGTTTATTCAAATAGAAGGTTTAAATTGTTGCCTAAAAATTAACAGCTAATATTTGAGGTTAAAACTGGTCAAAGAAAAGTGATTGTTTTGTGAAATTGTTCATTTAAATAACACATTCTTCATGATTATTGTAAGATTCAAACACTATTCAGATGATTTGACTCGATTCTTTAACATTAAAATCCAACAGCTTCAACATCTAGACAATTCAATATCTTAAATCACCTAAAATTGGTGTTTTTTGGGCAACACTTGACTTGGCGATGAAACACTTTTGATGGCTTTAAGTGATGATAAAATCTGGTAAAAATGGATTTAAGTGTCATTTCAATTGCAATCTAATTGGCGTTAATCTAAAAATAAAATGTTTAAAATGATCAGAACCCAATCATACTAAATTATCATCATCACCATTGACAATTGATCAGTTTGTTTCATTTTTTTGCTGGTCAATTGTTTCTGTTTTGGATTTGATTTGTTTTTTTGATCTGGTTGTGACCAGATTCAGTAAAGAATCAAATTTTAAATGCTATTTTTGGAAGGTTAATTGTTCATCTTTTATTTCTGTGTGTGTTTGTATGTTAATTGTGTTGGCCTTTGATGAAGATGGACATTAAAGTTTCTTGTGTGTTGATTGTTATCAGTTAATTAGATTATTACAATGAGCAATATATAAATGATTCCATGACCCATAAGGATTTAATGTAATTCAACCTTTCTCTATTCAACAATTGATACTAATCATAAACTTATAATAAGGTAAACATAATTTGACTCATGATTGTGCAGCTATCCGGAATTATAATGATAACTAACAATACACACAAGCAAATTGTATTTATGCATATGATTAGAGTGATTATTATTAAAAGTTGCAGATTATATTCAGTCTTTGATTCTTGCAAAACAAACAATCAAATTATGTTAACTTTTTCATCTTTACCTGACTTACATTCATTTAGAAAAGCTCTCGATTAAAAATAACCTTTCAATTTTAACTGATAATATTACAGGTAATACCACGAATGAAAGCAAAAGTATTATAAATAAATAGATGGATAAACAAAAGGTAACCCGATCTTGAGGCTACTTAACATGATTCTCATAAATGCTGGGAAATGATTGAACACACAGAGAAATATTGGTCTAAAAGCGAGAATAACATTGAAGATGATTTAAAAATAATTCAAAAAATTGGGTTAATCCTGGTTAAACAATGGTGCAACATCAAGGATTGGATAAATATTGACTTGTTTATGGACTAGGTTTGAAGTGGTGATAATGGTGATCAGTGTTTATGATAGAATCGGGTATTTTTGGGTTGATTGGGTTATTTATTGATTACTTACAGTTGAAGGCTTGAAGCCAGCCACAAATGTGAAAGACGGTTGATGAGTGAAGAAAAAAGAAGAGCACAAATGAACATAAGCAAAGAGTAATGATGACCACAGAGAGGCCCACAAATACCGTTGCAGCTCGGAAAGCTGGTGTTGGTATGCTGCTTATATCATCTAATCTGCCTTCACAAATTAAATCTTGTCCATCTTGAAGGAGACGACAAGATTTCCATAATCCAAAGTAACCTGTGCCTTTACTGGTTTCGGTGTCACCAAGCCATTGAGGCTGTACAAAGACAACAAAATTGATAATGGCATAGCACATGGTGAATACGGCCCATAAAACACCGATGGCTCGAGAATTTCGCAAATAATTGGCCTGATAATGGTAATAATTAAAGTGTTCAGGGGTTCCTGGATCATATAAGATTCCTCCGGGGCTTCCGTTTCGTTTGGTTGCCTCCATCTTGTCAGTTGTTTGTCCGCTTTGTTTGTCAAAAGATGATACAATGTTTTGCTTCAACTACTTTTTTTCCGATTGATACTGAGTATCACTTGTAATTTGGATTTAAATCAACTTTTGATGGACCAATAGATTATATAATTGAAGGTTTAATTGTTGGTAAGTTGACAGAGATGACAAATGGTCAAAAAAGTACACAGATTAGTTTAGCGTTAATGAAATGCTATTATAAGACTCTTGTAATGGCAAGTAAATATAAAGAGCGCATTTCGTTTCAAGATTTTGACAGTAATACAGTCGTATTACCAATGAGTTTTATGATGAAAAATGACAATCAATTTAATTCACAATATTAATAATCCATTAGAATGGTTGACAATCACAGAATGTTAAAGTCTCTTTGATAAACAATGAATGTTAATCCAAAGCGGAGATATAAACTTTCACAGCACACATTCAACAAAAAAGGTAACTTGGCTTTAGTTGCTTGTTCAACTGAAGTACAGAACAAGATGAAAATGATGATGAAGAGGAAGATTAGGGAGAAGTCCAGGTAAAGTTGCTGGTTGACTTGATAAAGGTAAAAATCAAGTGTAAATCAAGTAAACCGGTTACCAATTTTTACGCTATTTTTCATTCCCGTTACCTTTCACCTCAAGTCGCCATCTATTGATATACTTATCTTTTAACAGATCATTTTTAAGAGCAATTCAATAAATTCAATTCATTTAGTCTTGCAAATTAAGATCAATTTTATTCAATACAAAACTTGAATTACAAATTTATATGCGCTATCAAGTTAGTTTACATTAAATTTTTTCTGTACGATTTACAATCATGAACATTTTCCGTTAAATATAGATAGATTTTGATGTGATTGCAGATATAAATCAAGTAAGAGACGCGTTATATTGCTGATATCCGGATTTACATGATAGATAAATCATTTTATTTGGTTCGTTTTGAGGAATTTACTGTCGATTGTCAACTTTTTTCTCAAACGTTGTTTGCACGGATTAAATGTTGCTGATTAGCTATACTAATTTACGCTGATTTTGATCACCAAACTAATCAATGGCAACTCAACAGCCTTTTATCAAGAAGTATAAAAAATCGGTTTGATGTTGGCACAGGGTTGATGGATGTACTGATTGAGCCAAAAAAGTGCAGAAACAAAAGTAAATTGAGTTTAGTTTTTCTCATCTGATTTGATCCGTAAAATAATCCTATTTTAATTTCAACAATATCAATCTCAACTAATGCTATTACGTTTGATGATGAGAGATGGTTTGAAATCAAATAATTGGCTCAAATAGGTTTAGTGATGCAATTGTAATTAATAATAATCTTGAACCAAGATATTTCATTTAGAAGAAAAAAACAAATTGAACAGGTAAGGGAAGCATTAATGAAAAACAAGTTACATTGTAAATTATTTGTTCCGTAATCATTTACAATATTAAACAGTTAAAAGATTGACCATTAGATATTCATAAAATCTGTTTGAGAAACAAGAAAAAAAGCATTGATTAATTCTGATCGGAAAAAAGTTACTAAATTAAATGTATCAAAAACCCAGACAGATTCTGTTTAAATATTTGACATTCTCAAAATGAAAGCTAATCAAATATTTATTCAGTTAATTTAGATTAACTAAAGATCGATGAATGAGTTGTTGAGAAATGAGGATTGAAATGGAACACGTATTTACCTGCACGACCAAACCAGCGGCCACAGTAGTCCCTCTAGACCGAAGCATAATACGTCCGAGATCTTTGTATTCCTGGTATAGTTCGATTGATATGGGTCTGGATGATTCAATTTCTACGATTCCACTTGTATTGGAAGGTAAACATCGAGGCTTTGCTTTCATCACTTGTCCGGTACTTTTATTCACTTGTGAAACAAGTTTTCTGATGGTGACTTGCTCTTGTAAATTTTTGCAATGCAATACAACAGGAACTCCCTAAAAGACATAAAATGTTATTTCATTGTTGGAAAATAGGAATTAACCAAAACCTTACTTTAGTTAATGGAACTTGAACATTGTTGAATACAACAATTTTAGCCAGGAAACGAGTTGTAGCTGGTGAAGGGTCAGTTAAATCACAAAGTATATTACCAGTAGCAATATTAGCAACATCACAACCAGTTAATGTTAAGGCGATTTGATCACCGGCAAATGCTTGAGTTAAAGGATTATCATCCACGGAAATGGCTATTAAAGATCAAATAAATTATCAATAACTGAGACTCATTGTTAAATTAAATAAAAAATTAAATCACTATTACCTTTGACGACTGCTTGTTCACCTGAAGGCATTACGATGAGCTTTTGACCTAACTGTACAGCGCCTGATTCAATTCGACCAGAAATACACACACCAGAAGTTAGCCCTTTAAAAACATCCCCGATACTTAAACGGAATGGTTTTGAAACAGGCCTTTCTGGAGCTTTAAAAGCGTCTGAAGAAATAAAATTGAAGAAAAAAAATAATTGGTTCTTACAAATCAGAATCATCTTAAATAGTCGATAAATTTGAAAAAAAAAGTCTCACCGATTACTTCGACGAGTGATAAACCTGAATACCATGCGGTGAGTGAGGGATTTTTTGAGCGTTCATTCAGATTTTCTCCAGTTAAGCCACTACAAGGCACAAAAGTGACATCATGATCTTTATAACCAGCTTGCTTAAGGAATGGAGTTAACTTTCCCACGATTTCATCGAATCTCTGTTTACTCCAATTAACATTATCAAGTTTGTTAACTACCACAGCTAATTGTGAAACACCCAACGATCGAATGAGTAAAGTATGCTCTCGAGTTTGACCACCAGCTTCAAAACCAGCTTCAAATTCACCGTTGGTGGCATCTATGACTAACAAAGCTGCATCAGCTTGAGCTGCACCAGTAATCATGTTAGGAATGAAATCTCGATGACCAGGAGCATCAAGAAGATTTACTGATTTCGTTGCGGTTTCAAAAGAAGATTGAGCTATATCCATGGTGATACCACGGTTTCGTTCCTCATCCGTTTCATCAAGAACCCATGCATAAAGAAAAGATGCTTTTCCGATTTTTTTAGAATCTGTCTCATATCGATGCATATTTTTCTTCGATACTTGACCTAATCTATACAATAAATGGCCCATTAAAGTTGATTTACCAGCATCAACATGGCCAACAACAACCAAGTTGATTAAAGTTTTCTTTCCTAATCTTTCTTTAGTAAACTCTTGGATAACACTTTCTTTTGAGATTATCTTGACTTGATTTTTGGCTGCCCCAATGACTTGTGGTCCTGATGGAGATGATCTATCTACTGCAGCAGGGCTTTTCTTTCTTTCTTTTTTGTCCACATGCAAACTTTCTCTTAGTCTATCGACAGCTTTAACCTGCGGTGATTCTTTACCAGCTTTCTTTTCGAGTCTTGCTGCCACTTCATCTGGCACATCCGTTGCAACATGTTCAACAGGTTCTGGAATTGATAGATAGAAACATTGATTAAAGGTTCTAAGCAATAAGAATAAAGAGACTAGCAAAAAATTATCCAACAAAATGGGTCAAATAAGCAACCTCTTGTTAATCCAGATCTTCGATTAAGTCTTAGATCATCTGGTGATGGTGTTAAAAAGTCAAAGCTTTTAAAGGCTTGTTGTTTGTGATACTCAACCAATCTCTCCTTGAGTCCAATCCTTGGATTAACAATTCTCGATAGATCCGGTTTATATCTGGCAGTGAGGGTAATAACAAAATTGGGCAACCTTACATTATCGATTTTACTAGTAAGGCTGATATGACCATCATCAAGGTCTAATATAAAATTAAGTGGAGGAGCTATACACGTTTTAGAATCAGCTGAGGTAGGGTTAGTTGATGGAGAAGTGGTAATAGAGTTTTTACACTGTTTTGAGGATGAGAGAGAATTGACTTTTGAATGATTATGGAAAGATGATGTGGATGATGATGATTCCATTTTAAGTTGTTTGCCAAGGAAAGACTCAAGGAGTTTATCGATCTTTGTATCCAATTCTTACCTTCCCAACAGCCAAAAGAAAAAAAGAAACCAAAGAGATGGCATGTTGTTAGTTATAAGGAATAAAATGACAGTTTGAAGATTAACAAACCTACCTTCTTGTCTTTTCTTAATTTCAGGTCTTTTCGGTTCAGAAATTTTGACTTTGGTTTGAGCATTTGATTGCATTTTCCATTTAGACGGATTCAGAACTTCGTCAAGAGCTTTTTCTACATCGAATCGGTGCTTCAGAGCTTTTTCTTTGAGGATTGATTCAGGTACTGTTTCACCAACCACGTTCTGAAGTTCTAAAACACATGACTGCAATTGAACTAAATATAAAAAAGTAAAAGAGAAAAATAATTAGAATTAAATATTAGTTTATAACTGAATTTTGAATGTAAAGAAAGATTTAACCAACCTTGCTCAGTTTGGTCTAAAAATTTTATTGTATTGTCGATACTACCATCAGATGGTCTACGATCCAGCTCAACTGGGGAATCAGTTTCATCATTGGTTTCCTCTTGAATGTCTCCACTTCTATTCCAATTTTGAAGGTAACCGGACAGTCTGGAGTCATCACGACTTCCACCTCGGTTATAGGTGAACTGAGCTTCAGTCCCAGGTGAAATGCAGTAATCATCTTCTACTGAAGTACCATAAGTGGAATTGTAAACGTCGTCATATTCTGAGGATTGGAAGAAAAATATAAAGCAAATTTGATTAAATTAAACCAAAAAACAATAGAGAGGATGATAGAGACATCATTAAATTCGGAAAACAGTACGCTAGAGAAAACTGCTGAAAAAAAAACAAAAACAAAAATCTACGCCATGTTGATGAAACAGTTGTTTTAGGGAAAATGATGACATCTAACAAAAAAGATTGCATAGGAATTAAAACAAGTTATACCTTCATCGTAATTGAGACCACGGATGTTACGATGTCGAGCCATATCACCCGTTCAAACAAATTGTTACAGATTAAATGATAATTGATAGACACATCATAGAATAAAAATCGTGAGTAAAAAATGATGACTTTAACAGCTAAAGCAGTCCTACAGACACCATGAAACTGTGTGTCACTGAAAATAGCTTATTTTCACTATTTACCGGGCAGTTAATTTTATCATTTACATTTATCAATCATAGAGATCAAGTCTGATTTAAAATAAATTATTGAATGATTTAGTTAATTTTTTGGTTTCTTATTAGGGTAGAAAATTGATTAAAAATTTTCAGTGATAGTTTTTTTTGATTGATTGCCGATTTAAATTCCTATTCCAATATCATTTGAAGAGGTAAAAGTCTACTATATTACCAGTGGTATTATTAAGCATCTTAAGTACAGTAGATGGCGTTTATCAAAAAAAAAGATATCCGTGAAATTAGTGAAATATCTTGCATCTTGTTAATTGACCATAATTATATTGCTGAATATTTGATTAAAACAGAAAAAACTGAAGCTTAAAATTCATTCCAATTTATAACAAATGTTTTTTTTTACATTTTACTCCTGTTTGCAGTCAAAACTCACGAACAGTTGATGCTACAGACCTAAGATTCCAACCATGAGCTTCCGCAAATTGAAGAACCTTAAGTTCGAACGCTCAAGGTCATCCACGGTCGCTCCTTTATTTGACCTCTGACTGACATTAAGAGGTCTGCCAGCTACAACATTTTCGATTGCTGATAAATATTGAGAGCTTATGTTTTCCAAAACGACATGAGAGTTTACGTACTGTTCAGTTACAGTTATTTTGTTTTAATTCTAGATCACACTTCTTATGTGCCCAACGGTACTCCATGTCAGGAATTTAGACTTTATGAAAAACAAGACATGGTGAAAAGTTTCAATTATTATATTTTCACATGGAGATTTTAGAAAGAAACTCTATTCCGTTGGACTAAATACAAGACTTTCCGATTCAAACGTACTAAAGTGGTCAATTTATACTCGTTGAAATATAACACATTCAAGCGATTCGCAAGAGACATAAATTATGTCGTCCTACCTCGGAATACTAAATATACCTAAATATCGGAATACACTTTATGAAAAATTTCAATCTCTTTTTGTTGGATGGATTGTTTAGTGTCTACATGTAAAAGTGATGAATTCAAGGACAGGCTAAAGTCTGTCGGGATTTATGTTGAAATTAGTGATTTGATTGATGTTGAACATAAAAATCAACAAAAAGTGTTAGCCAGAAAGGAATGGTAAATAAATCCAAATCTTTTGTATCGATTTGTGAATTAAATTCTGACTTTGCCATCAACCCAGAGGAAGCCACACTAGATAAAATTTCGGAAATCACACGACAATTAAAAAACTTAGTGTGAAATGCTTTTTAGCCTGCCTTGCCTTCTTCCCATAGAAGAAATAAATTTAAAAAAGATGTGTAGCTTCTCAGAGAAGAATTTTATTTTTTATTTCAAGAATAGCGCAATTTGAAAATATTTGGACACTTTAAAATGTCCTTCAGAAGTCGTTTGAGAGTCAAACAAAAGAATGGCTCGAAATGCCTCTGAAACTTGGAATCGATTGTCGTTCGATTCTCAAAAGCATAAAGTGCAAATATATGTTTCCAAGCATGTTTGGTTCGGCTAAATAGCCCTGTAGATTATGATTAGACTTCAAAGTGCGCGAAAAGGCGTCTGCCGAATAAATGGTTAGTCAAGTAGCATCGACTCGACTTGAGTCGAGAAAACATACGCATGACATTCCAATACGCTATGGAACTAATACAATGTAAATGATTGAAGCTTCAAGCCCATGAATTTTAGCAAAAAATTCAGTAAACACTCAAAGGCAAATTATATAAAATTCATCGAAAGAATCAAAAATACACCATCAACTAAACTAACTTCAATTCATGTAGATGGAGTTGTACTCAGGCCTGAGTATCATCCTGAACAAGCCAGAATATCTGATAAAATATCTGATATTTTGAAATGTAAAAATGATCGTCTTTTTTCGACGATAATTGAATCGTTTTGTATGATTGATTGTTTTGTAAATTTTTTCTTGAATAAACATCTTTTTCAAATTTTAAACAAACGTTGAATAGTCAATTGAACATTTGAAAAATAGCGATCTGAAATGGGATGAAATTGAATGCATTTCATTGTCACCTATCACAAAATAAACTTTCAACCAGCAATGTAAACATTAACTGAAAAGTTGTAAAATAATCATGAGACCTTTAGATTCTAGATTTTCCGTGATATCAGAAGTTTTCCAAGTAAACACGAATCTTTATCTTTTCCTCAATCAATGGACTCTTCAAGTATTTCAACTACAATTTGATAATATTTAAATAATGGCAAAACCAATGATTTATAAAAGCCAAACAACATACAAGATGATCCATTGGAAAGCAAAAGGCTATACATGTTGCTTACATGGGGAAAAAAGTTAATCATGATCAACAAGATTAACCTTTTTGGTTTGTTTAAATCAGTCTTGAAGTGAATTTTAAATAAGACTCTGAGAACCAGATTAAGCTGTTGTTTTGACAAAAAATTAAATTTAACCCAAAGGAGTTACTAAGAAGCATTAACATTAACATACCCAGAGGGAGAACCATTGAATTGAGGGAAAAATAAAGTGAAATGAAAAGCAAAGGAGGATTAGATGAGGATGATGATAGACATGATGATAGAAGATGATTGGCATGATCATTGTTGAATCAGGGAAGCAATAAAATTAGGTGTATTATGGGGCTGAAGCCAAACAAACAGCTTCTTTCAACTCATTACTCTCAATTCATCTAACATCGTCTTTTGTCATTCAACAAATTTTATCGAGCAAAGAGATTCACATTTCTTTATTGTCATTATTGTTGGCTTAATAGTGATTTAGGAAGGAAAGAAGAGGAAAAAAATTAAACTGAAAAGGAATGAAAAAAATGAATGTTTTTCATGATCTGCAATTGAGTTTGAATATAATCGTTTTGTTACTCTTGTTGTATGAATCCACTTGGTTGCTTTACTTTTAAAACAGTTGTCTCCATTATCATCTCATTTCAAGATAATAGTTTAAATGTTGACGGTAATAAACTATTATATTAACCGAATTTATGACAATTAAGAAATGATTAACGTAATGTGCCAACTAAATTAAGGTTATATTAACCAATGTTTACATCTCAATGGTAACCATATTGCTTATTGGTCAACCAGTTGACATTTTACTTGAACCCAATTTTCAATTTACAGGTTTTTTTTGTTTTGGTTCATCGTTTCTCGGATTTCATTATAATGCATCATGATTGTGATTATTCAGAGTAACACCTATGATTTGGATTTATTTTTTGTCATTTGTATTTAATCAACTTAGTAGCTCAAGTTGTATACACCCTCATTTAAAAGTAAAATTGATCGACGGTTTTTTGTTTCTTGTAATCAAATCTTTATGCTTAAAGACGCCAACATCTGCTTTGTGGCAACTGGCTGACTTTGATTAATTTCAGACAAATTATCAGGGTCTATTGCATAAAAATATTGGATTAAACTCACATATTGAATGGCCTTAAAGGTTGATTGTCATTTTGATAATTTAGTCCATTATTTTTCACCATTCATTATCCAAAAAAAACCTACTATAGCTTTGAATTGCTAAATTTAATCAATCCATTTAGGTAAAGTTAATAAGGTATTGGTTTGTTTTAAATACATTTACTTACTTGAATTATCAATTACAACTGTTTGACTATTCAATAGATGCCTCAGTGCTAGAAAAAAAATAAATTTAAAGGTTTAATTATGATATGAAAGCAAATTGTCTGATTAAAGGTTAATCACGAAGTCTGATTACTATCTTTACTCGACGTTAGATGGCGGTGGCTTCTGCACTTAGGAGTTTAAAAGGATCCGGATTTGTTACCGAGTTAAAGAGTACAGTCTCGGTTACTGGATACGGTAAGCGTTGAAAAGGCCACACCTCTGAAAAGAGTGAAAAACAGTTGGTTGTTTGGGTTGAGAGAATCGAGATAGGATACATTTGTGACTTCTATATGCTTTTTCACCCTAACATCCTTAAAAAAGTGAAATAAATATGCCACCAGCAAATTCAACTAAATCAACTAATTCTAATAGTGAAGGTGATTATCAACTTGTACAGCATGAAGTCCTCTATTCCAATTACAATCAGTATGAAGTTCTGGATTTTCTTGGCCGTGGTACCTTTGGTCAAGTGGTTAAGTGCTGGAAAAAGGGAACAAATGAAATTGTGGCAATCAAAATCCTTAAAAATCATCCATCTTATGTTCGCCAAGGCCAAATTGAGGTCTCTATACTTCAAAGGCTATCTGCTGAATCATCGGATGATTTTAATTTTGTCCGAGCCTATGAGTGTTTCAACCATAAAAATCATACCTGCCTGGTGTTTGAGATGTTAGAACAAAATTTATATGATTTCCTTAAAAAGAATAATTTTCAACCTCTTCCTCTTAAATTTATCCGTCCCATTCTACAACAAGTTTTAACAGCTCTCCTCAAATTGAAACAACTGGGCCTAATCCATGCTGATCTGAAACCAGAAAATATAATGTTAGTTGATCCAGAGAGATATCCATTCAGAGTTAAAGTGATTGATTTTGGATCAGCCAGCCATGTTTCCAAAGCTGTTTGTTCTACATATCTACAGTCCCGTTATTATAGAGCACCCGAAATTATATTGGGATTACCTTTTTGTGAAGCAATTGATATGTGGTCTCTTGGTTGTGTAGTAGCTGAATTATTTCTTGGATGGCCTCTTTATCCAGGGGCATCTGAATATGATCAGATACGTTATATTTCACAAACCCAGAGTCTACCTGCAGATCATATGTTAAATGAAGCAACCAAAACAACCCGATTTTTTCACCGTGAAACAAACTCAAGTTATCCCTATTGGAGATTAAAAACACCAGAAGAACATGAAAGTGAGACTAACATTAAATCCAAAGAAGCCCGTAAATATATATTTAATTGTCTTGATGATATGGCTCAAGTGAACGTTCCAGATTTAGAGGGTACCGAATTGTTGGCCGAAAAGGCTGACCGTCGTGAATTTATTGATTTATTGAAAAGGATGTTAACATTGGACCAAGATCGTCGAATCACACCGGGTGAAGCTTTAAATCACAATTTCGTTGCCCTTTTCCATTTACACGAGTATGCACATTGTCAAAATGTTAAAGCCTCGGTTCAAATGATGCAAGTTGTCCGTTCCTCTCGTAATCCATTGAGAAATTCAAGTAACAACAATCTTAATTCAGTGACCAGTGAAGCTAATAGCTATGTGCCCTCAAACGATCACGGTAAGTGTTCAAAAAGCCACACCTCTGACAGAACTGAAAATCAGTTGATTGTTTGGGTTTTGTTGATTACTATCTCGGTTATATAATAGTGAATACACTCAGGCTTCGCCTTGTGCATCTAACTATCCCTTTTTATTCATTCTTTCATTAAGACAATGACTTTTTAAATTTATCCTTTTAAAGAATTTTGAATTGATTTTTTTTTCACTTTCTAATATTGTCATCTTATTCATTGTTATTTGCATTATTTAGCAACCAACTTTTACCATCAAGTTGCAGCTCCTAGGATTGCTGCTGCTACATCAAGCTCGGTACGAGCGGCTCAATTCCGTGCAGTAGCAGCTCACCAGGCTGCTGCTGTTGATCCGTTTCAGACCGCCCTTTGTGTCCCATCAATCCTTTGCCCTCCTGGTGCCCATCAAACTGGACCCTCAGCTCAAGTGCCTCCTAATCCTTATCAAAACCTTAATTCTCCGGCTAAACATGTTGTACCCATGGTTGCGGCCGCTCAAACTCAGGGAACAGTCCAATTCCAACCTAGTCTGATTACGGCACAGTCCTATGTTCCAGTTTCAGCTGTTGCCGTTCAATGGCCTCCACCACAGCCACCAGCACCCGTTGTTACAGGGTCAAATAATCGTCAACAAATCTTTGTTGGTATGTTACCCATTAACCATTGTCCAATTGACTCTCCATATCAAAATGGCTTTCTCTTTTACTTCAACATCTCTTATTGCACATTATTTTGTCTAAAAATTTTCATTTCTTATTGAACATTTTCTCAACCCAAAGGAAATGAAAGCTTGCGGCTAAACCAAATAGTTTTAGGGCTTGTTCTTTCTCTCTATTTTCTTTTCACATCCTCCCCTCGCTCTCCTCTCCTCTCTTTTTTGGTCTTTTACTCTCTTTTTCCTTGCGTCCTTAACACCTTGTTATACCCATCATATTTCAAGGCGAAACTCTTGAGTTTAAATACACAAAGAATGTCTGTCATAAAGAGGTCGGTATAAGCATAAATGGTGATTAACTTGACTCTCTAAGGAATTACCCGGAACCATATATTCATATATAAATATACATGTACCTAGCAGGAAACAGCAGCAGCATTACTTATAAGGGTTTAAATTTTTCTTCAATCTCTATTTTCCATTCTCTCTTTTTGTTCTTTATCTTTCTTTTCTTTCTCTCTATTTTTCTTCCCTTTGAATTGAAAATTTTCTTACAAGGTATCCTTTTAAAACTTAAACCTATTTTCTTCCCTTGGACATTCCCTTCTCTCTCTTTCTTGTACTCTAATGTATTTTTGATCCTTTTCAATATTTATTCATCTTATTTTTTGTTTCGTCTCCTTTTGTCTTTATAGGTCCAACATTACCACCATGGCAACAATTCCCGGCTGCAGCTCAACGAGCTGCTTTAGCAGCAATTCAATCACAGCAACAACAACAAAGTGTTCTAGCTGACGAAGCTTGGTCTAAATCTTTTGTCTTTGAAAGAGCTATGCTTCAAGCTGCTGCACCTGATGCATCAGCTATCATACCTATGGCTGAATTAGCAGCATCTACTAACGCAAGTGGTCAACAAGCGGCTGAACAAGCTTATTATGATCATCTTACTCGAGGTGCTGCAGCAGCTGCGGCTGCTGTGGCTGGTGATAGAGGAGGCCTTATTTCAGGTGGACAACAATTACCTGGATCATGGGGAATGGTTCCAGTTTCAGGGCCGGCTCAGCCAGCTCATCAATCTTCAATTCAACATCACCCGACTCATCATTTTCGTCAACCTTTACCAGCTCATGGAGCAACATTGTTAGCTGCTATTCCAAGTTCACAGCGGCGCCAAACAATTGCCAATTCTGCTGCGGCCGCAGCAATGGCCATGGCTGCTTATGCTGGTTCATCAAGCAGTTGTTATAATGTCAGTGCAGCTGGCGGTGGTAATAACAATGGTAATGGTAATTCTGGTGGTCCTGGTGGTATGTCTAGTAGCTCATCTATGAGCAATCTGAATAATTTAAATCATCATTTAAATAGCAGTTTATCCAATTCTGCAAGTAACAGTCACCATCATCTTAATCATTTAAATCACCATCATGGAGGTGTTGGTAACAACTCTATCGGATCAAATAATAGTAATAATGGAAATAATTCTAGCAATCTTAACAGTAACATTAACAATAGCCACAGGCCTTCTCGGACCAAAGAATATTCAAGTAGCCAGTTATCTCCCGTAAAAAAGAGAGTTAAAGAGTCATCTCCACCAAAATGGAATTATGATCCAATAATAATGTCTGGCTCATCATCTAGGCAATATCTTGAATCAGGCTACGCTTCAGTTTTAGTTAACAGTCCAAGCATCAATTTTGACTCGGATGAGCCTCACAGGCCAACTAAAAGTGTGGTGATAATGAAAAGCAGTGGTTCAAGTAATAGCAATGGTAGCAGTAATGCTAATTTATCAAATATGAAATTCCAAGTCCATCAACAAACAAACTCACAACATCTTCATTCACAACAACAGCAACAGCAACAGCAACCACAGCAACAACAACCACCTCCACAGCACGCTCATCAGCAGCAACAACAGGCTTTACAACATCAGCAACAACAACAAACATCCCAACAATCCCATCAACAGATTCAATCCCTTCATCATCATCACCATCTTCATCATCAACCAGCACCCGCTCACCATTCAATTCCTTCGGCAAAGTTGACCTTAACATCATCAGATTTAAGGGATGCTAAGAAACAAGGTAACCTTCAAACAATAACACTAGAGGATACACCAAGTCCTGCTGTCAGTGTAATAACCATTTCAGATTCTTCAGAAGAAGAAGAAGATTCCACTAATAGCAGATCTAACAATCTATCTACAACAACAACAGCAACAGCCTCATCAGCAATCACCTCCGCAACCACAACAAACACTCTTAATCAACATCTTCATCTTCACAGTAACCATAACCATCTTCATAACCATCTTCATACAATTAACAACAGTCGAACGTTACATCCAGCACCTACTTGGTGAAAACTCAAAAAAACATAAACAAAAAAAAAGCTATATTCACCCAAATTCACACACACAAATAAAACACATCATCACCTAAAAAATCACAATATATTACCTGTCACAACCAAAAACCAACACCACCACCACCACCGTCACCACCAAAACAAACATCATCATCATAATCTTTGTCATCCGTTATATTATTATTATTCGAGTTATACTACGCGGCTTGTGACCATCATTAGCTGCACCATCATCAAGCCTGTCGTTACACTCAACGAAGAAAAATTTAGCAAAAAAAAATTATAAAAACAGATAAAAATGATAAAAAATATGATTTTTTGTCAATTATATATTTAAAAATGTTCATCGCTGGAGGATACGCATTATATGTAAATGTTGTATTACTGCGTCGAAAGTATGTGTGATTAATAAACGAGGCAAAAAGCCGAGTGTTTAATCACACATAGTTGAGACAAAGTGGTATAACTTGCTTATACAAGTTATTGTATGCGGCTCATATACTGCGCTCTTTTCAATGGCAGTATAAGTTGTATAAATACATGATATATATACATATTATCGCTTAAGGATTGCATTTTATTCCTCTCTTGATTCATCTCTCTTCTCAATCTCTTTCTCTCTCTCTTTTTCTTCCTCTCTCATCCTCTCTTCTCTTCCCTCTCTTTGCCTCGCCTTTGTAAATATATGTAAATTGTTGACAGGAAGAAAGTTGAACCTGTCTTTGATGGTAGTGATGATATATTAATAATAATAACTAACATTATTAAAAATACTGATGATGATGGTGATTAAAAGCAGCATTGCCAGTCTTTTTTATGTATACGGTTTCCTGATGAAACATTATTATTTCAAAGCCTATTTCTTGATTCATGATCACGCAATAAACTTAGACTTACTGTTTCACCTTGAGTAGGATAAGATATATTTTCAAATATGGATCTAAATGAGTAAAAACAGGGAAAATTATACTTATATTTATGTTTGTATTTTGATAATGATTAGTTGATTGTTTTAAGGTAAATATGATGAGTTAAAACAAAAAGCAACTATTGAAATTGAATGGCAACATTGAGCTAGATTGAAAAACGAAATGAAAGAAAGGTTGAAAGTAATCAAATGGGGAATCAACTAAATAACTGTTGACAATTTATAAAAACCTCTTCTGTTCTTTTATATTTTTCCTTCTTTCTCTACTTGATTAACCTTTTTGATTGTGATCATTTCATGTTAAATGATTACCGAATGAAAATTGATTATACTTTGATGTGTAATTGTTGAGTGTTTGTCTTTTTAATGATGTCAAATTAATTTTACTCTTCATTGAGTTATCAGAGGGGAAAAGAGTTTCAGTTGATTACAATTATTTGTTTCTACTGTTGACAATTATAATTATTGTTTTTTGTTTTTTTTTGAATATCAAAATATGGTATATAAATAGCGTTTTATAAAATGAAATTGTTTTGAAATTCATATTTATATATATTAAGATGAGGAGAGGACAAAATGGCCAATCAAAATTGAAATAATGATGATTTTAACCATTTTGGCTGAGTTTGATTTATAAAAAATTCAAGAAAAGGTCAATTGAATGAGATCGTTTGGAAGATGAACAAAATTGGAAAGAATGATGATTAAGCGATGATTAGTTTATGTTTAGTATATTATAACGATGATCCAGAAGAGGATAATCAAGACGATGAGACTTGTGTCGCCATAATCGATTGGAACCAACAAAAGCAGTACATCAAATGGATCCAATGAATGAGGAAAATTAAAGATGATTTAAAGTGACTTGGAATCTGAGCTGTTCTGAGTTTGTAATTAATCCTAGTGAGTCTATCATGAGTGATTTAACCTTCTGCCAACCCAAATTAAACACCATTTGCATCAAGGAAAATGGAATGAGTCGAGGCGTTGAATGGTTCAATGGTTTAATCTGGTTAACCTTCCTATAATTGTTTAGTGACGATTGGTGGTTCAAAGTGTCCATGGAAAGCCAAAGATTAATCAACAATTACAATGAAGATGACGATGATGATGATGATTAGCGTAATGATGTTGACGGGATGAAATGGGTTCCAATCAATGTAATACAAGGGAAGGAAGAAATGGCGTTTCATCAGTGACTCTGGTTACTCTTGTTTTTGCATTAATTGTGATGATGCTTCAGTTGTTAACAAAATTAATTTTTGATTACATTGGCATATCAATTTATTGGCCCTAGTTAATCATATTAATTTGGCTTTGATTGTATATTTATCTTTCTCTCTATTAAAAGGAAAGGAAAGAATGAGGTTAATTTATCTGATTGATTTAGGAAATTTTTCACAATTTAACCCTTCAAGCCTTTTTAATCACTATCATTATCAAAATATTATATACTTTTATTTTGATTTACTAAATTATCTGTCACAACATCCTAACTCTTTCTCTTCCTCTCTCGCTCTTTCTCTTCCAGTCTTGTGTTAATCTAGCAATTAATTTTGATTATATAAGTTTAACACAAAACTGGATTTTAATTGAATCTGTTGCCTTTTGTGTAATATTACTCTTTGTTGGAAAAGTGATTAACTGACGCCAATATCCGTTCAATCTGATTGTGTGTGTGGCATGTATAATTGTTATTAATGAATTTACCTTTTTCTTTGACTGTACAGACAAAAAAGGGTTGCTAATTGTAATTGTAATTGATGCTATTACAATTTACTTGAATCATTTTTCATCATTGTCAAGGTAACATTGAGAGTTCAAGTGAACTACAATTCAGTGTTGTTTGTTTGAATTAATGTGCAGATATTTTAGTGAAATATTTTTTTACGGCAACAGATTCAATTGTATGTAAAATTGGTTAGAAAGGATTTACTCATCTAAAAAGCAGTCGACAATCTAATGATACTTAGCAAAGTAACAAACCTGAGGTTATTGATTTTGACTGTGAGCATGATGATGATGTGAAAGTAATAATTGGTTCCATTGACTTTTAATGGGCTATAATGATTACTATCAGACATCCTCATCATCATCATCTTCATCATTATCCTGAATCCTTAATTTTTTGGTATTAATGTGTTTATGTTTATGTTTTGGATATTTTAAAAATGTCAATGATTAATTAAAGATAGAATATGAAATGAGAATTAAATAAATAAATTAAATAGCATTCATTAATAATAAATAGAGAAATGATTTCCCTTATTTTGTTGATTGCTAAAAGCTGGGTTGCAATGAGATCGCAACATTTGATTAGATTGTCGACTGTTTGAGGATGACAAGGAGATAATCAAGGTTGTTAAATAAATTATATTTGACTTGTTAAAAGCTGGTCTGTAATTGTTAGTCTGATTCATGTCAATCAGTTTTAAATTGTCAACAAACATGAGCAAGCAAAGGAGAGGAAAAGGACAAAATTTTGTTTATCCTGTTAACCCAATCAAAACAAGGATGAAAGGAGAGCACTTTTGGGATCGCAATTGTGTTAGTTGAGCAAATTAACTGTTGATTAAATGTTGATCGGCCAATGGATGGGTTTGATTGTTTGAAGAGAGAAAGAGAAATTTGTTTCATTGTTATTTGATTGTTAATTTTGTCCCTTAATGGAATGGATTTTCATTTAATTGTTGCTGTTATTTGTTTGCTTTCCTATTGAGTGTTACTATTACTTTAAAGTGTATTTTGTTTGATGAGTTAATTTGAGATGACCGTTAACATCAGGCATAAGGCCATTAGTATCATGTTAGTCTTACAGATTATCGCATGACTGTAAACAGCGGCAGCAAGATCACGATGATCAAATCGACCGTGCATAGTCCATTCCTTATTTTGTTCATCTGAAAGACTTGAATCTCGGTTTGAACCAGAAGAAGATGAGGATGAACTTGAGGTTGATCGGGTTGAACCAGCGTTTGATTTAGATATGGAAGATGAAGCAGCTGATGACTCTATATCGTCCATTGTATTTGACATTAAAGCTCCAATAAATTTTGACCTGCTCTGACCCGAAACTAGACTACCACGGAAAGGTGAATTGGCTGCTGATTTACAATCAAACCACCAAACCGAGGTTTGTCGAGGGAAAGGAGGTTTAGCTGAACTGTCAACCTAAATATGAGAAAAATAAAACAGCAATTAGACAACAGAATCAAAACAATTCAATTTGAGTGCAATCAGTGAGTAAATCACAAGGGATATATTCACTTTTCCCATAGACTAAACCATTACTCTGTAAGATTCAACTAAACTGTCTAACGATTCTGTAGGAAAACAATAATATTGTTGAAGGATGGGATGGATGCTTGTAATTAGGCTTGTATTTTCTTAGGCCTTCTTGTATTTACTAACATTCATGATTCCTACATCTATCAATGAACAATCAATCGATTTAACATGTTGTATTGATTGACTTATTGATTTTAAAATCGCTAAATAATAAGAGGATCAATTGAAAGTGATCAACTCTTATTAATGTCCTGAAATGATCCAATAGATGAGATTGTAAATGAATATCAAAGGTTTCAGTGAATAATGATGATTTTGTTTTTCTATCCCTTTTGATCTTTAGTTGAAAGCGAATCGAGTGAGGAAAGTGATTAACCAACCTCAAAGTCATTGTCATTAAATCGATAATAATTGGTTCCTTTGAAGAAGTATGTTAATCCATTTTCCCATTTAAAGGCAGCGTCAATGCTACTTGGTAATCCGACCCAATTTTTAATTGGTTTAGGATATCGGCTGCTAACTGGTGGATCATTTTTACTATCAAATCGCCAATATAGTTTATCTTGAATAGTAAAGAGATAATCAAAGAATTAGTAAAATTTGTAATAAGATTTAAGGTGAGATTCGTAAAATTTTCAACAGTTTTTGGTCAAAAATGTTTCGTCAATTGCTTATGTAATACTGGTTACCTTTAAAGAAATAGGTTTTTCCGTTTCCACTCCATACAAATGCTGTATCGATGTTGTTAGGTATACCAGCGAACCCAAGTGAAATGTTTTTAGGATAACCAGTGTCCATTTTACGATTATGGAAACGCCAATATTGATGTCCCTAAAAAACAAGTCAAGACAAGATGAGAAAAAGCAAGAATTAAAATGACATCAACCTGGGAAAATTCTGGTTAATACTAGTTGTCATTGCATGAAAATTTACATAAAAATTCATCTTTTTATCATAATTGATTTTGTAATTATTTTGAGATGAATAATTTTAATTTTTTAATCAAATTTAACTTATTTGAAAATCCCTCTCTTTTAAGATGTCTTGTAAAAAGGGTTGGGTAACTGCAATTGTAATTATATTGTAAAAAAATTGAATATTTTTCTTTACAAATCAATCAATTTTTTGTATTAATTTCTAATATTTAGTTGACAATTCCAAGTTTTCTGGAAAATATAATACAATGGCGAAAAATTTGCCATCAACTAACTGTCTCGTAAGTACTCTGATTGTACCATTAATTTAATTTGTTTTGTTTTTGCTTTTTGACTGCTCTAAGTGCTAAAATAAACTATGAATTATGATTGCTCTAATGAGGAATTTTTAAACCTAATTTCAGTTGAACTCTAACACTAGGTTTTGACCTGATGTTTCAACCTGATTTTTGATCTTATTCCGTTGTTTTTTCTTCTATTTCTCTTCAATCTAGTATTCTAAGTTGGTTGGCTTGAAATTTACCTTGAAGATGAAAGTTTTTCCATCAGCCCAAGTGAGAGCAGCATCAATATCACCAGGTAATCCATCCCAATCATCGGAGATTCTTCTTGGATAACCATCAGCTAATCCATTTGTCTCTACTTTCCAGTAATGTTTACCTTTGAAGACATAAGTTGTACCATCAGCAATACGGGTAACAGCATCGATTCGTCCATCTTGACACAAATCTGGAGCATCAGAAATATCAGGCTCTGGAGTTGAACCGGGAAAACTAGCTGGAGGAGAGTATGGAGTTTCTTTTGGTGGTGTAGTCGTATGTGGTTCAGTTCTTGGTCCGTAAAGTGATTGAATACCCAATACATCGTCTTTGGATAATCTGAAATTTGGCTTGTATCTTTGGTAAAATGGAGCCATCAATGATTCCCGAGTGGAACTGTGACCTAAGCCTAAAGAATGTCCTAATTCATGAGCTGCAACTTGAAATAGATTGGTTCCAGTATACGAATCAATGGTCCAGTATTCTTCATCGTCAAAATGAGCATCACCTCCATATTGTGGGAAATATGCATGAGCTAATGTATTTCCTGGACCATCGAAAGGATCTCCATCACCATGTTCACCAACCACAAATTTTATGTCAATGTGGACTCTTCCATCCTTTTTAGGAATAAAATTCAATGGTGTCACTTCAGACCAAACTTGGAAAGCACGAGCAATTTCCGCATCGATTTGACTTTTCTTCACTTTTCTTGGATACTTGGATATTCTATAAGTTAAATCAGTTCTCCGCCATTTGCTTCCTGATGATTTCAGAATTTACATGAAATGGAAAAAAGGAGGCAAAATTAAAACCAATCCAGAATAAGATAATTAATGAGGATGGTGTTTCTTCCAAAGGCAATTAGACAAGAGAAATCAAAATGAATGTTTCTGTTATAAATTTTACAAATTCATGAGATCAGTCCATAGAAAAATAACGAATGGCTGAAGTTTTGGAAATAGTCTGGAGATTTCCAATAAGCTAATAAACAATCATTACAAAATGTAACGAAATTTAGTAAGTAATTTCCATGTCCAAATTTCTCAACCTTAAGTAATTTACTTTACATTATTCAAAATGAACTGATATTTTTTTCATTTTGCAGAACCTCATAAAGATTTTTATAATAACTCAAAGTCGTCGATTCATAATTCATTATCCCTCTGCACCAATTAAGTTGTCAGGATGACATTGCTGTTAATAAATCTTAGTGATCTTGGTGTAGTTGAAAATCACAAGATTTCAAAAGACATCGCAATTAGAGGCTGAATATGAAGCTGGGTCATTTAAGGTGGTTAATATAAATTTGTAATATGGAAGTGATTGAACTGGACAATACAATCACCTAGCAAGTCACGATATTGAATTACCTTATCTGAATACAGTCTGCTATTACCCCCAGAATTGTGATTATGAAAGAAAATGATTCACACATGAAATGAAAAAAACTAGTCATTTCTTGACGCTTATCATCACCATCTATCAATTCATTATTGGCAATCAAACAAGCAACGGCTTCTTCATTATCAAGATAACATACTCTTAATGAACAAGTTGAATCCTAATGTTTCCGGTTGATGAACTTGACTGGCAATGAATTTTTCACCATTCTTATAATACCTTTCCAGACGACAATATTAATTTTTAATATCCAGTGACATTGCAATCAATCAATCTTTTGAACAAACTTAATTGTTGCTCAAATAAGCATCTTTTGATTTCAATCTGTCCGAAGACAATCTCTTGATCATAAACTGTATTTCCTTACTTTTTTAACCAACTAACTGTTGATAATCACGTACCAATCAGGTATAATATTTCAATCTTTTAACTGCCAAATCAGACAATATTGATTTAGTTGATGACTTTGATTTGATTCCCTAAAGCAATTGTACTATGAATGAAGATGTTATCCAAATTCAAGTTAAAATGTTGAAAAGTTCATTGATTTAGGCAGAAAAATTGAGTTGATTTTTTCTTCTTCACTCAACTTACATCAAATTTCATCTAAATTGGTAAATGTTAAAATTAACAGAAAATTGTTCTGCTCATCAAAATTTAGATTCATTGAGATATAATCAGTGAAATAGTGCGTCGAACCTTCAACTAAATCTTTCAATCTTGAAATACAATCTTTTCAAACCGTTTCCAATGAACAGGTTCATCTTTGTTTTAAATTGTGTTTATTTTTAGGATCATGTTTTTAACTCTATGTAAGTATTTCAATTTCAAAGTCTCAACTGATTACTCAGACTCAAGTAATCTTCATTTTTTTCTCAACAAATTATTGAAAATATGAACAAGTTGACGTTAAGTTTGAGTCTAAAGTAAACTAATGTGTAAAGTTGAAAGGTAAAAGCCTTTCCATTTAGTTGAGGTTCAACATTTGAAGAGGCTACGAATCTTGCAGGCTCATAGAGACATATAAAGGAATGATGATGAGATGATAATCTTTGTTATCTCATGTTAAAAGGTGAGTCAAATCAAGTCAATAACTTTCAACAGACTGGGATGAAAAACTGAGATGATCTCACTTGAAAGATACTTCCGATTATTCATTTAACATACAATATAACCTGAAAGTGAGGCAAACAAAAAAGCACAAGCTAACAGAGGGTTGAAATTGAATTGGAAAACTCAGTTTAAGCCTAATTCAAGTCTAGATGAAACTAAATGTCAATGGTGACAAGGATGAGAACAAGTAAAATGATGATGATAATGATTCTAAGCCTTGAGCTGAAACTGACTTTTACTGGCATCTTCAAACCTTCTTACCTCTCTACTATTATCATCATTACCATGTTAATTTAGCAAAACAACTCTCATAAGTAGTTGACTAATCTAGAGTTACCATTGACAAATCACTATGAATGCAATGTTTTAACACCATTGGAATGGTTAATTAAATTTAATTTTCCCACAACAGGACAATTAAGATGACCAAGAATGAGCAAGTCAACATTGAAAAACCTTAATTGAATGTTTCTTTTTTTTGGCTTCTCCATTCACCAAGAAACATCCACCTTTAAATCATTCATCTAAAATCATCTAAATAACCATAATAACGATTACCAGATTTCATCTGATAATCAATTGGAAACACTAAACTCAGTGATAACCATTACGTCTTTGGCTTTTCACATTTTCACTCTTCATGCATAAAATTTGTGATTAAATCCGAGTTATTTGTAACCATTGAATTTTCCATCAATCAACTAATCTAATCATTTAAGCAAATTATTGAAATGAACACTGAAAAATCATACAATTGGACAGCAATTGAATGTAGCTAAAGTTGATGCTCCATAAAACCAAAAAACACAGTAAATTTTTGCCATCAGTTTAAAGCAAATTGGTTCAAAATGATAGTAATTTACAGCATTTAGGGTTTAAGTCAACAACAATTGATTGAGAAATAAAACCTAAATTTGATCATATGTTTTTTAATCAAATAAAACCTTGACGTTAATTTTACATTGTGAATCACAATATTTAAAGTTGACTTTGCTTTAAATCAACAGTTTCTGTTGCAAAAAAGTCTTTTCAATCCATTGCTGTTAAACCAACCGTACAGGCTAATGATTAGTTCAATCGAGTGATTTCAATAAACACTGATTGATAATTGTATATGATTAGTGGAAATTTTAATAATGAAAAACTGTTGAAACATTATGATTGGAAAAATTCATTTCATCAAAATTTCCAAGCGTTCCAACAATAACTCAAATGATAATACTCTTGCAATTGCCTTTCACATCATTGATTTTATAATGACGATGATAATCATGATAATGTTGATACTGTTTACATTGGCACATGGAACAAGGTTAGAGATTGTTGAGTGATGACAATTCATGGATTCAAATGAAATGTGAATGAAGAGTAAAATCATCTATTAAAAACTCTTTTATTTCTTGATCTGGTTCAAGAGAAATCTATTTTTTTGGTTCTCCTCTTCATCTTTATATCAACAAGACCTTTCCTATTATCTTGTGAATATCATGCGATCTCATTTCAACCTCTACCTTCATGGTTCTTCCTCTCTTGATTATCTTTCATTAGCACTCTTTGTGTAAAAATGGCATAACACAGTAAACATTGAAAAGGTTTTATGTTTGATATTTCACTTTCACGGTTTCAAACTCTATTCAAAATGTTACACTTTAAACAATTAGCCAGCTTTTTCGTTGTAACTCTCAATTTTTGATTGAATTTCAAATGATTGTTCAGCAGAAAGACTAACAACAGGAGTAGCGAAACAGAAACACCATTGTGATGAACCAACAGTCAAAAGAGGGACACTTTTTACCTTGTAAAGCATATCGTTTACGTCTTCTTGCATGTTCAACTTGACCATTGTGATCTTTATTGCCACATCGAGGTGTATTCATCATTAATATTGTCTCCTCGTCCAAGATACCTGTAATCAATAATAAGAGCAACATTGGAAAATTGCAATTGCCATAGACTTTGAACCATTAAAGGAAAACAAAATGGACAATTCAACTTCGTAACCTTTTTTGATTCACCAAAGGTTAACCTTACCGTAACCAGATCTAAACTATAATTTAATCATTCACATGTAACAAAATTTTGAATCAATGTATTTTGCATGCTTCGTAATTAGAAGCATTGTTTCTTGGTAAATTAGATTCATGGTTTGGTAAGCTTCTGATTGTAAATTAAAATTCTTCAGACTTTTCATTTAGGTAACTTACCTGTTTCATTTATTCCGGAAAATCTTTGAAAATCTTTTATTGCGTCTTGATATTTGTCTATAGCAATTAAATTAGCAGCTCCAGATTCATTCATGTAACCAAAACGTTGTAAATATATCTGTTCAAAAGAAGAGGAAAAAAATAATGTTAGAAAAATGATTGAAGACATTGAATTTTGAATATGAGTTAAAGTTACTTCAGATTGATGTGTTCATTCAATTGTTACAATGAATTGATTCAAGTTCAATTTGGCAATCAATTGTAACAATCCATGTGAAAACAAATGTTTATTGAAACAAGAATTAGCTGGATGGTTAAGTGTAAATTGTAACCACTATGATTAGCCATTCAAATTTAATCACAAGATTTTAACATAATGAGCATTTTCTTGGTAATTTACTTTTCATTTGAAAATTAACAAGGACATTGATGAAGTGAAAACAATTTTTGAATAACATTAGGGTTGCTTTTTGGTTCCTAAAAACTCCACAGAATATGTTTCTCTTTATCATTTGTAACATTAATTCACACTGATAACGTTGATGGACTAATGAGAATGGCAATAATAAAAAAATAACAATAATGATGATAAATATAAGCCATCAACATTAGAAAAATTATTAACAAAAAATGCAAAGTTAATGATTTTAATCCTGTTTATAATCCATAGCCAGAGGGGAAAAAGGGTTTCCAACCACCAACTAATTACTTTAAACAATGAACTATTTATAAAGCCATATCTTTCAAACTTATTCACAGTAAATGGCAATAGTGAGTCTTGATAATTAAAATGAAGATACATCAGTTTTAATCCAAAAGCCATCATTGTCATCAAGTAATATAAATTCAATTAGCTTGGCCATTCTTTCCGAATATCTTGTCGAATTGTAAATTTGATTGAATATCGTTGTCCAACAATTTATCCTGTGCTGTGCAATTGAGAATGTGTATAAATAGATAGAAAATTAAATCCTAGATCCTTGGTTTCTTGGTAGAATAACTGGTTTTAACTGTTAAATCAAACAGTAAGGTGAGTACACCATTCTTTGGGTAAGTGGCCATAAATTTTGGTTGGATGGAGATAAACATTATCCATTTTCCTCTGGATTATCTAAGAAATCAAGTATAATTTCAAATTGTTGTTTTACTTCTGGCTTTCTTAACCACAGACAATTGTTTGATCAAGGATATCTCATCATCTTGGTTATTAACATGGCTGATGCCCTGTGAAGGTCAATGAAAGTAAAAAAACAGGCAATATTTGAAAAGATTAGAGAATGTAAACTGGCCAGCCCAGTTCTCGATGATGTTCAAGATGATGATTATTATGCACAGACGATCAAGATGAAGTTGGTGTGAACACATGGGATTATCATCGATTTGTTTTGCCTTGTAAACCATGGTCTATTGGGAAGATTCCTTGAGATATTTCTTTACCATTATTAATGCAAATACATTTCTAGTTGATTACCAGGTTTCGTAAACTTGTGTAACGGCCATTTAACATAATATTAAGTTAATGGTGATGATGAATCATTGATTATCCTCGATTGCCAAATGGTTAGATCAGCAAATTTGTCCAATAATACAATGTTCAATCCAAACGATGGTGATTGCAACAGCATTAAAGGTTCTAGATAACAAAAATAGGAACATGGTAACCAACATGTAATCAAAGTACGTTCCTTTGGATACTCATCACCAATATGAAGATTGAAAAGCTCAACAATAATCAAGAAAAAAAATAAAGTTGACATCACCAGCAATCAGAAGCATTACAATTAAAACAATTAGTAAAGGGCAACATGGATGCCAAGTGAGACGAAGTAAGTTTGTTGCCCGCGTAAAACTAATCACCTGTTAGGGGTCATGTAATCATTAAGTTCTGTGACAATTATTTATGAATAATAATTGAACAAAGAAATTGAATCATGATGATAAAATAGGAAGTAAAGAAAGGGTGAAACAAAGAAAGGTCTATTGACATGTAAAAATTGAATAGCAAAAGGTTGAAATACAAGATTCAGCTAAATTTTGAAACACGAGATTGAGGTGGGAAACATTCAGAATCAATGTTGTTCATCAATTTCCAGCCTTTCTAACTCTTCATTTTACCTGTTATTGGTCTCATCAGTATCACTATGTCACCCAGGGCTAGCATTAATAACAAGACAAAGGTCAGATTAGATTAGATAACATCGTTGGTGTAAACAAAATACAAGCTTCCTGATTCCAGGTTAACCATTTTTACTTTTTACCAAACCTTCTTTAGTTCAAGTTAATTTGTTTCTCATTCAGTCTGACCTTGATCTTGATCTTTCAGGTTTTTTTCATCATTCATTTACTTTCTCCCTCTCTTTCCTCATCATCTTCCTTGAACAAACTTAGGTGTTGTTAGTTCATCTGAGTTAATATTAACTGAGAAACATGAAATCAATGTTTGTGTAGGTTGAAAACACGGAAATGTTTACCAACATTGTTAATACAAAACCAACGGTAAACCTTCAAATTTTATCAGGCAAAATAATTACTCGGTCATCTTGACAATCATTTAACAATCAACCTCAAAATCAGTTCAATACTATTCTCAGCAATTTAATAATAAATAGTAAATCATAAAATCTAATTCCTTCTCAATCAATTCACTATTAACATGTTGTTTCTGGCTAACCTTTAGTCTAACCTTTAAAACCATTGATTTGTCTTATAACAACATTAATCAGTTTATTGTCAATGTTTTATTCAATGTTAAATTTTCATTATTACAAAATTATATTTTAAAATTGAATTTTACGATAATTTCAGGACATTAACCATGAAAAATTGAACCAATCAATTTGTTATTAAATTTACCATTGTTTTATACTCATTCGTAAGGTTAAACTCTGCTGGTGGTTGACCATTTGATCAACCAGTTAAATTAGATTGCCATTTAAACCATTAAAAAATTAATTTCAAAGGTTTAAATCCAAGGGTTAATCAAATTACTTTATGTCTTGAGTCTGTCAGCAATAACTGTAAATTGTAACTAAACGGGTTAATATTGAAGACTGCATTGAGAGGACAATTACCTTATTGAATAATAAGAATAGACGCTTTAGATATGATCTCATGTTGTTTTATATCACACTATTTAGATGCAACATGTTTATTATCATGCAACAATTTGCTAGTTGTTTCATCCTCCCATTTATTCATCATCATTTCAGTCATCACCTTCAATCATTGATGAGGTCAAAACTCGGAAACAGAGATCTGTTCATTCAACTTGAACCTTTTACAGACAGTTTTCAAATCAATGTATCAATTGTTGGGTAAAATATTTAAGGAAATTAAGGATCACAATTAAGGAAGATTCAGATCAACTGAAGGTGATGAACAATAGACAAAATCCCAAAAAACCAGAATTTAACCAGAAATTTGAATGCAACTCTATTTTGCCAGTCTCATTCAATCCTAACAGATGAAAATAAATTCAAGTTCATCTAGTTTTATTAAAATAATGCTTGTCCCACATTTGAATCAATTAATAAAATCTGATTGTTCTTTTATGAAAAGTCGAGATATTATTCAATAGATTGACATTGATTTACATTTCATTCATCAATTGATCATCAAATTGGTTAATTTTGGGTTAAAATTTACCAATGGCAGCTCTAAATTGGTTGGTTTTTTTAAGCGACTAAACAAGACTTTGGTTTACCCAAAATTTATCTGGTTTCTGATCAGATTTATAAGACTGTTTTTGTCCTCTTAAATGGTGAGCAAATGGCTATCTTTGGATTGTCTATTAATTGTTAAATTAAACGGTATAAGGTTGATGAATAGTTACAAACAATTGCTGGTTTAATAGTGAGGTAAGAAAAGAGTTAAATTTTTTATTTTCAATGCCATCAAGTATGATAAGTTAGCCAAGAAAATAATGAATGAAAGAAAAGGTACTTTCTGTGAGTTCAAGGTCAGTTCTGGATAGAAAATTTTATCTGAAAATTGTTAGTATTATCACCATAATCAGATGAAATCAATTGATAATTGATAAGAGATGTCCTTAAGCAAAACAAAATCTCCAGCTTTTTCTATGGAGTAAAGTGAAACTGTTGAACGTTGAGATATTAACAGTTATAGCTTGATAAAAATGTAAATAATGTCTAAATTACAAATGGACTGGACAATCCAAGGTTAACAACAAGTTTAATAATGGGTTTAAATCAACATTATTTTGGTTAAACACAATAAATAAAATAAGTAGTTGAACAATAATAATCAAAATCTGTGAATTTTTCCACATCCATTCACGGGTGAAAAGTGATACAAATGAAATCACTCAATAACTTTAGGTTAACAACCTTATAAACAATAAACACCGAGTTAACCGTAATCTAAAGATGAACGAAGTACCTGTTGAATATTAGGCCTAAATCACTAAATAGAAGTAAATTATTTGATTAAAACTAGATCATCTTTTTAGCAGATCAACAAATCAAACAAACTTTATCGTATCAAGTCAGACGTTTATCCCTTTGCGCAAGCTCATGCAACACATGGATTTATAACTCTTTGTCTTTTATAATTTGATTAATATTCAGTTTATAATCCTGTGATTGGTTTTATTTAATTTGTTTTGATTCTATCAATGTTCAACCAACAATTCATTTCAATGTGAAAAGCCCAGATCGATAACTTGTCAAGTTATCGAATGGAAAAAATTGAAGATAAAACCTTGACCTCAAACAACGGAAATTATTTTCATTAACAATCGACCGGTTATTAAGCTTGGGCTTTACTTTCATCCAACGGTACTTACACCCTGAAGATGATAATCATTAACAGTACAAGTGTTATTATCTCATGTAGCGGTTCTTTCAAGAGCTTAGTGAAATAGTCTTCTCAGTGAGAGTTTATTGGCTTCGAAAGGGTTCCTTGTTGAGGTCAATCATCTTTTTCAATACACCTACGGATTCCAAACCCTTTACTTGTCTCTCTTTCTCTTTCTCTCTAATCATTCTCCTTTTCTTTCTTTTTAGGTTGATGCTCTTTTTAAGAATTTACTCATCAATTTGTTTCTCTTTCCTGATCATCATAATCAACCTTTCGCTCACTCTCTTCCTCTTCTTCCTGGGAATAATTCTATTATCAAGATTTAAGAACCTGGTCAATATTATTCAGAAAATATGATGAATTCAAAAATTTTTCACCATCAGATAAGTGATCAATTGGATATTATTTGATTGTTTAAATTTACTTGCTATTTCGTCTAACCTGTTCCTGGATTTTAAAAATGCTTTTCCTGGAGATGATGAGCATGATGAGTGGATGAATGAAATGAAAGTGAAGTGAAATGATCTCAACATGATCTTTACAAAACTTGAAACTACAAAATGCTGATAATGATAATAATAGCGATGGTAAACTAGGAAAAGAAACAAAAGGTTGCTGATCTTGTTGTAAGTTTACTATCAAAATCAAAACACTTTTCATTATCAGTATTAGCATTGTTTATCATTGTTCTTGTTATATCCTTTTTACACTTTCTCTATCACTCTCTCACTCTCTTTTTCTCTTCCTCTTTCCATCCTCATCATCTTATTACATATTAGCGCACAAATATTAATAGTATTTACCTTTCTTTACTTTCTTTAGCCTCAATGTGATGAAAAAAAAATAAAAGTTAAGGCCTTACAACCAAAGCAAACAAGTTACTCATTAACTTAACCTGTTCATTGGTCTGCTTTCTTTGCAATGGATAATTCCTTCACAACAAGAAGCTCTTCCTTAATTCTTCCTGATGAGTTATCAACACTTCCTGATAAACTGAACAAGACTGAGTTAACCGATTAACGCCCTTGCCCCAATTGACGATAAACCATCAACATGGTAACCTGGCTAATATCCCTGGCGATTTGAGGCTTATTTCAGGAAACGTTATTTATATTATCAGATTTGTAACAAAAAATGGATTGCAAGGCACAAGTTCAAATGAATAATGACCAGGAAAAGAAGCTAAAGATCAAATATTTGGCTTTACTGGTTAAATTTATTTCACCATGCAACTCAGATTTAATTTTATACACTTTCAGAGGTAAGGAATCCAAGATGTCTATTTCGCACCCAATTACGTACAAATTGGTTTGAATATGGAAATGAGTTGACTTTTATTGTAAATAACAGATTCAAATATCAAATTAAATTTGATTTCATCGCTGTTATAATTTTTTTTGTAAATTTAATTTGTTAATTGATCAGTTGCTGGTTAGTTTAAAGTTTAATTTTTTTCAATCATCCTTTTAGTGGAAGTTGACGAACGGCTTAAAAAAAGTCACACTAATTTCCCTTGAATGAATTATCATTATTGCTATTATTATTGTTATTATTATTAGCACTATTATAATTATATATAACCTTCATCAAGGACAATGATGTAAAAAATGAATTAATGTAATAGTCAAAAGTTTCAACGCCATTAACAGAGACCATAGAAATGTTAAAATCTGGTTGACACAGAATTTAGAGGTCAATTGGCTGTGATTTCAAATAACAGAACCGATCTATTTCAATCAACTGGTAAACATTTTGCATCAGCAAAACAAAGAGTCAAATGATGTTAAATTCAATGAATTTTAAAATAGAATACTCATTCATGAAAGAAATATTAATTTCAGTTTTCTCTTTTTTTTCATTCACAGAAAACTTTTCAAAGTGAAGTAACTTCAAGTCAAGTTTTAAATTGGTGAGAAAATTAAAGGAAATTTCTTACCATGGCATTGATGTCGTTGGTAATTGGGCTTGGTTCACCTGAGATAATTTGACAAACCAATAGAGTAAGCAGTATTTTACATATGAGGCTGATTTGATTTATGTCCATGGTCATCAACTAGATTTTGTCAATGGGACGATCAAAAAGGAAGGATGAAGGATAATGGTGTTAATAGAAAGAAATGTGGCAGTTAATCTTTTTTTTCGTTTCTTCTTTACTTCTTCTTCTTCAGAAAGTCAAAGCAAAGTAGGAAACAATGAGGAGGATTGAGATGTTGGTAGCGTTGTGTGGTGATTAGCGAATCCAACTGGATAAGATTTCTCTTTAACCATCCAAGAAATGTCCTTTTTCAAGTCAAGTTAATTGTCGTACTTGTTTTATAATGGTTGGCCGAAGAAACTGCAAACAAATTTACTGCCAATGGCATTGACTATATTTTGGTTTTGCGTTTAGCTCGTTTCAACGTTAAACAAACGAAAAATAATAGCAAATTAAATAAGATAGTTTCACAATTGAACAAAAAGAAAGGTAAGTAGTGGAAAAACTTTTATTTACTATCAATTAATCAACTTTATATCTTTTTCTTGCAACAGGTACTTGCATAACATGAACAGAAATGGAAATACAGATCACAAAATACGGATGATGAATAAGGATGAAAAATGATATTGAAAATAAATAAGTGTACGGTATATATAGAGGTATTAAGGTACTACTGAGTTATCATCACTTTTGTTGGCCCTTTTTTTACCTGCAATGAAAATCATGAGGGAGACATGAACAAAAAAACAACACAGTGGCAAGCAAGTAGGGAAAAAGTGAAGAGGGAGACAGAGAGCTGCGGAGAGCCTGAGAGAGAAAGAGGGAAATGTTGTGTTTGTGAGGGAAAGAGAGGGAAAGAGAGCTGAGGATATAAGTGTGTGAATAATAGTGGAAGTGAGGGATGGACTCAGAATGGAGCTCAGATAAATTTTAAGTGATGAAGATAAAAGTAGACAGAGAAACTCTTCTTTCCTTCCTTTGCTTTTTACTTTTTTATGTTATTTTTTGAGGCGGACTTAAAGGTAAAACAATTTTAGATGAAATAAAAATCTGAATTGAGTCGATGATGAATTTGAATACTTTTCTCAATCTCTTTTTTTTCACTTTCAGAATCCAAGTGTCTTCTTCTCGAACTGTTTCGCTCAATATTGACCAAATGTTGACGTGCTCGGAATGCGGCAAGATGGGCATATTGAACTGGCGCTGGTATGCTTATTGTTCGAGTGCATTTAGCATAGATGTGGCAAAGGTTGAAAGTCAAACGATAAAGTTCATCCAATGAAAATTGATTCTCATTAACCAAAATATAATAATGGCTCGGTTTTGATGTTCCCTGTTGGACAAAAAAGAGTTAATTATGAGACGAATTCCTTTCATTTGCTATTAATTTACTTACCACTGAACTGGATTGACTACAAAGGAAAAAATCAGATCCATTGTTTGTGCTGACAATTTTATTAGTAACCAAAGTGCCAGATGGGACATTTTTCGCTCTACCTTCACAATCATCTGCATTTTCTGGTTTAATTCGAGTGTGGTGACGCTTCTGGACAACAATGAATGTTATTTTGGGACGATATGGTTTTCTCAACTTGTATTTTGCTGTGATTCGCTCAAAAGCATCATCCATCGTTGAAATTTCCTTTTCAATTACCGTTGCAAATTGACCTGCAAAATAATAAAATTAGAAAAAAAAGTTTGTTCTTCGTAAATTCGTACTCTGTTATTTACTACATTTTGATTGTAAAATATGCAAAACCCTCAACTATTATCTTTTGTGAACTTTTCTCAAAGAGCATTCAGCTCAAAGAACTAGTCAACCCGGAAGCTCTGTGTATCTCTCCTGCTTACCTTATTCAGTTATAGTTAAAAAACAAGACAATGTAATATTTTAGATAAAAGTTTTAATAAATAGAAAAGACAATTTTTTTAAAAAAAGGTCAAGCAATTACCGTATTTGCGAACATAATGTCTCAGTGCTTCAAATGTGGTCGCTCGTATAAGAGCACTTTTATTCCCATAATGAGCTATTGAAATGTTTACTTTGAGCTTTTTTGCCAGTTAATGAAGAATGAATTAATGTTGGGAATTTTTGCTAAAATTGAACCCAACGACTACAGAGTTAAATTAAAATTTGCAACTTTATTTTTCTGTTATAAACGTAGTACTTATAATATCTTAAGCAATGAACGAACTCATTTCGAAGCGACCTGACATTATAGCAGTTAACTGCTAATATTTTTGATTGATTATGGCAAAACAATGAATTATTGAAAATATTACATCGATAACATAATTATATGATAAATGTTTCAAAAAATAAAAAAGACAAGTTCTTCAAAAAAGGGTCAAGCAATTAGTTAACTGTTAATAGATTGAATTGAGTCAGGGGAAAGAGATGATTCATAGAAAGATAATTTTACATCGCCAATTCTGACTTCTGAAGACGTCGGATCTGTTAACTTTTGTTGATGAATGAAATCTGATCCATCGGTTCGGATGGATGAGCCAGACAGTTGATGGGATATTTGGGGATTAGATGAAGGTCCCATTCCTGAATTAATGCCATTATCGTCCAGTCCGTCATCAATTTGCGGTTTGTAAGAAAACATGAGAGATTTGGTATAAGAGAAAAATGAAGCCAAAAAGGTCCAATAAACTAGTGGAGTGAATAGAGTGTAATAAAGAAAGAGGAAATAATTTATTAATAAAAGAAGAATAAAATTGATAGAAAGAGAGAAGAAAAGAAGAAGAAAGAGAGAAGAAAAGAAGAAGAAAGAGAGAAGAAAAGAAGAAGAAAGAGAGAAGAAAGCAAACCTGATTACCTGACAATAAACCAACGTTTGTCAGACACTTTCCATCCTCACGCTGCGATAGAATAGGACATTTTCTCCGTTGGATGAGTTACATCGGCACCCATAATGATGGTTGACTTTTTACCGATAATATTTGATGTGCCATCTTCACTGATGATATTGTTGATTCCACCAAGTTTAGCGTTCATTTTTAAAAAAACATTTGATAACAGAAAAAATCCTTTCTCATGAAGTACACTTTTAACATTGGATTCCAGAATACATTGAGTGTTGAAACCATACTTGACATCACCATATTGTTTAATCTCATGGTACACACTGTCATCTTTGGTACGAGTAATTATAAACATGATCAAACTAGGTAGACTGATCTGTCTGCTATGATATTTATCATAAATTGATCTTAAAATTCTCTCGACTGCTTTACAATCATAATCCACAGTATAACCACCACTCCAGTATTCAGGTTCACCAATTGTCGCACCTTTATCATTACTGAAAGCCCTTAAGGTTGCTCCAAATTGTTTAACTATATCGGCCTCCAGCCTGGATAGATTGACAATAAACCAACGTTTGTCAGACACTTTGCATCCTTTGATTATCTTTTTGTCACAAATGTGGATCCATATTACGATTGCTAGATTTGTAAGATTAAAAAGTGAGAGATGGAAAAATATTGATAGAAAGAGAGAAGAATCAAATAGAAAGAGAGAATGATTTGAATTTAAAAATTTGTACGACAATATTTCGGGAATAGTAACATCTACAGTCATTATTCTTTCACCAATCTAATGTTTTACTTATTAATGATTGAGTTTAGGTGGATAAATTTTCATTAGACGAGTTACAATTTTTGGGCTTTAAATTTACGAGCAACAACTTATTTAACAAACTAAACTCGTCTCAACTCATTTCTTGGTAAATAAACCAATTTTCTGGTTAAACTTGCAAAGTGTATTGCTAAATGCTCGAACATTTGAGTTAAGAGTTGAAATTTGTGGGTTTGTAGGGACATTAAAACTGAGCCCATTGATACCAGTAAATAACTCCTCCGATGGGCAGTTTTCTACAAAATCGAGGTCAGAGTCGAATTTACGATCGTCTTTTGTTTTAAAAATTTTTCATAACTCATGATCTCATTCAAATCGGTTCTAAACATCTTGTGTGGTTCACTTTTTAGTAAAATACAATGAAGAGATCGAAATAGAACTGGACGAGATTGACTCATTCAGATTCGATTTCTAACAAGTTTCATCTGATGGAAATTCAATAAGCTTGACAATGGTTTGGTTGTCCAACTTTGTCAGAATTTCTGATAATATCTGATACCTAAGTTATAGATTGGTTCGTGAAATTGAATTGAAAACTTACCATCACTGACACCATCACGATAAAATATGAGATTTTCTGGTAAAACGTCTTGAACCCTGACTCCAGAATCACTTCTCTTCACGTAAGTCTTCAATAACTCGTAAACCATGTCGGGTAGGTCTTGGATTATTTCCTCATTAGATCTCTTCTGTAGACGAACCGTTGCTGCATATTTAGTTTGGTCCTGGTCAAAGCTTGCCACACACGCTGCGATAGAATAGGACATTTTCTCCGTTGGATGAGTTACATCGGCACCCATAATGATGGTTGACTTTTTACCGATAATATTTGATGTGCCATCTTCACTGATGATATTGTTGATTCCACCAAGTTTAGCGTTCATTTTTAAAAAAACATTTGATAACAGAAAAAATCCTTTCTCATGAAGTACACTTTTAACATTGGATTCCAGAATACATTGAGTGTTGAAACCATACTTGACATCACCATATTGTTTAATCTCATGGTACACACTGTCATCTTTGGTACGAGTAATTATAAACATGATCAAACTAGGTAGACTGATCTGTCTGCTATGATATTTATCATAAATTGATCTTAAAATTCTCTCGACTGCTTTACAATCATAATCCACAGTATAACCACCACTCCAGTATTCAGGTTCACCAATTGTCGCACCTTTATCATTACTGAAAGCCCTTAAGGTTGCTCCAAATTGTTTAACTATATCGGCCTCCAGCCTGGATAGATTGACAATAAACCAACGTTTGTCAGACACTTTGCATCCTTTGATTATCTTTTTGTCACAAATGTTCCACTTTCCAACTTCAGGGGTAAAATAATTGTCTTTGTAATATACTTTTGGTTTATCCAAACAAACACCTTCGACTTTGATTGGCTTCTCGGACAAGTCTAAACTAAATTCACTTAGATAGTTAATGTTGTCCTTTTTGATTATCCGTGCGCCTTCATTTATAGCACAAAATCTTTTGTCACAATCTTGTGAAGATGTCTTGATGAACGATGTGATTTCCTTTTGGTTCAACTTTTTGGTCTTTTGATTTTTTACCAATTGACAGACTTCCAGAGGTAAATACGAAGGCCTTTTGACATTGCCTACAATTACACATGGTAAGTTGAGATAATTTGGCCTGAAGTTATATTTTTCCATGAAAAAATCGAAAACTGAAATTTTCTCTTCCAGATTATCAACTGTACGAGTGAAATACGTTTCTTTAACAGGTGTCCGAGTGAATCCTCTGAGTTTGAATTTCATTTTTTGTGGCGTGTGAGTTACTTCGATGGCCAAACCTTCTATTTCCTTCTCAATTAGCTGAAGATTTTTTTCCACCAAACTTGTTGCTCCTTTAGAGGCTAAACTTATGGCAGCCAATGGATCCATATTACGATTGCTAGGTTTAGTTACAGGCAAATCTTTGATTAGCAGTCTAATGAAGTCAACTAAATCACAGGCTTTGTAAAACGTTGTAGAGCTTTTGTCAATAATAAGTGAAAGTCCACTCGCTGTTGGTCTGATGCTTTGGTAGTGACCACTGATGACTTGCTTTCCACGGCCTATGTTCACTGGGACAGCATTTTCCGATTTAGGAAAAATGCAGTTTCCTAAGGGAATGTGGTTTATTGGAGAACTTGTCCGAAGAATTATGTCCAATGCTCTGACTGCATCATGGGGTATTCTTTTGTACCAATCGGCATTCCTTAGAGATATTGAGTCGTTTATGTAGTCTGATAGAGCTCCAAAATCAACTTCCTTTGCGAATCGAATTTTGACACGAAACCCAAATTTCGATGCCTCTTCCAATTTTAAGTAGTCGGTTCTCTCATTCGATTTTGTCACTCCTAATGTCGGTATTGGACGAACAGTGTACAGGTTTTGTTTGCCATCAAAAACTGGTAACAAACTGAAATGAAAAAAGTAGTTTACAATTAGTATTGAAATTTCGGTTACTTTTTGACAGTCAAACAACTTACCATGTGGTACGATTTTCTTCATAAAACAATCCTCCAATTGACTGATTTTGCGAGATATATTTACACATAATTTCCGAACTTCGGTCAGAATATATCCTTGTAGATTTGTCTAAAGTACCAAAGGATTCGTGGAATTGATCATTAGAAAACCACCCATGTTCAATCTTTACGTCGTAGTGATAAACAACACACCTCGGAATGTCCAAATGATAATGATTGGTAATTAAACTAATCTTGCGATCAAAACTTGATGGTTGATTGATTGCCTGGTCCAGATCAGGTCGAAATTTTTTCGGATTGTTCAATGAAAACATGATGTAACTTTAAAAATACTTTCAAAGTAGTCAAATTAAAAAATACACTTTTTTTGTTGACTCGGCGAAAATGGAACAACTTTTTAAAGACAATTTTAAGACAATACAAGACTTGTATACAAATGACAAAATGACAAATAAACAATAAGCGCCACCAAATGGTCAGAATAATAATCTCTTTATCCGTTAATCTCTTTAAAGATTTAAATGAATTTGCTTTTTGGCAGTATATTTGAAAATATGCTCGAAATTTTTGCGCTCGCATTATACTCCTTTCATAGATAAGCAGACTACACATTTTCAACACAAAACTTGCTCAAAGAATATTCAGCACAAGAAACAAATTAACCCGAAAGCACTATGTATCTCTCATGCCTACTCTGTTCAGTTATAGTTACAGAATAAGTCAATGTAATGTTTTAGATAAATGTTTCAATAAATAGAAAAGATAATTTCTTTAAAAAAGGGTCAAGCAATTAGTTAACTGTTAATAGATTGAATTGAGTCAGGGGAAAGAGATGATTCATAGAAAGATAATTTTACATCGCCAATTCTGACTTCTGAAGACGTCGGATCTGTTAACTTTTGTTGATAAATGAAATCTGATCCATCGGTTCGGATGGATGAGCAAGACAGTTGATGAGATATTTGGGGATTAGATGAAGGTCCCATTCCTGAATTAATGGCATTATCGTCCAGTCCGTCATCAATTTGCGGTTTGTAAGAAAACATGAGAGATTTGGTATAAGAGAAAAATGAAGCCAAAAAGGTCCAATAAACTAGTGGAGTGAATAGAGTGTAATAAAGATAGGTAGTTATATCTACTATACAGATGCCAACGATTTGATGATTGTGGTATAAAATGCTTCCAATGGTTTGGACGAGATTGAGAAGAAATAGGATAAATGTATAAACATAGAAAGAGGGTTTCCCTGTGAAAAACAAAAGAGAGATAAATTAATATCAGATTTTGGTGAACAAACTTCTAGAGGATTCATTGTTCAGTTTACAGTGATCAGAAGATATATTGATAAAAAAGGAGTTAATGGTTGAACATAAGTTAGCTTGACTAAGATTCACGGAAAGTCAACCTGTTAAAGTTAAAGGAAACCAACCTGGTAAAATAATTCTATTCCGACACGATGTCCATGGAAGGATAGTAACAACTAGATAAACAAAACTAATTATTGCACAAGTACATGACCAAAAAACCATCCCTCCGTGTCCAAAAAGCTGATAGTTTGATTCAGGCATATAAAAATTTTCATCTGGAGCAATCAATTCAAGTGTGCCCTGAATGGATGAATATGCAAAAGAGACCAGAGATGTGACAATTAAAACTCTTTTGATAGAGGTGTGACTGTCAAGGTGGCCAAAAGCAAGACAAAATACAACAATGGAAATCTCGGTAGAGAGAAGAAAGAAACGGACTAGTATCCAAAATAATATGTCCAAACTGGAACCAGTTGAGGTTGTTGCATTGACGGTCATAGCAAGAACACATCTGATTAGACTGACTGTGACATTGAGACACACAAGGACGTAAAAGGTGAACATAACTGGTGAGGTTGAGGCTCGTAATCGGATTCTGGTACTCTTGAATTTAATCGTCAAAAAGATGAAGAAACACAGATTAGGTAAAGCAATCAAGAGATCCCATAGTCTGATCCTGAAAATGAAACAAGAAAGAAAATTTTGAAATTTTTTTACATTGGTTCAAAATCGTATTTAATTTACATCTATTTATGATATTTACCTTGTCTGAGAAACATCACGATACAAAATCCATTGACAGAAATGATAGTGATCAATGACATGAGGTATAGTTCCATTACTTGGTATCTCAGTTGTTGTCGTGTTAGGCCAATCTGTAGTTCCGTTGTCCATCAGATCTAACACCATAGTAGAAACATTAGACTCGGCCATTCTGGATATAATATTGAACTAAAAAGGACTAAATGGGTAACCCACTTCAATCTGATGATTCCATAGCAAATGAAGATTAAGAAGAGTCTAGATCAGCTGTTTAAACGTGAAAACATTAGAGAGGGAGAGAGCAAAATGTGAATTTTAGCAAAAGCCTTCAAAATACATACTTTTTTAAATGATTAAAACAACAGTCAAAATATTAAACCAACAGGGTGTATTTCTTCCGCGCACAAATCAAAGGGAAATATTATAGATGGCAGATTAATCAAATTAACCAGAGAAAATCATCAGAGTAATTGAGGTCTTGAGTTACAGATAAAAAAGTAATGTAAACGGTTCTGTTTTGACAGACAGTGAGCAGACAGGAAAAGCAAAATGGAGTTGCCAATAATTATTATGATACTGGGATCCATGAAAGTGGAATATTTTTTGAGCAAGTTAAAGAATCAAGAATCTAGAGCGATAATGATCATAATTAAAAGTGTTTCTCAAAAACACAAGAGATGAAATCATTTGAAATTATTAAATTGAACAAAAACCTTCAGATTTTTTATCAGTCGTGGAAACGTTTTTCAAAGATAACAAGGACTGTTTCCTATTATTTCTGAATAACATAATGGATTCAGTTGATCACTTGCATAACAATTGATTGAAGTAAAGATTAGATGAAAATCTAAGTGATTTGAAAATTGCGTTTCAATCTACTGTTCATCAAATCAAATTAGCCAGTTTCAAATATTGCCTGTTTGTTTGACAATGGTTGCTCCAAGTAATTAATTTTCCCCATTATTGATAGTCTTTCAATGATCCTTACAAATTCAGAGTTTATTACTAGCTTTGATTCCTAATTTAGAATGATTTAAATGAAATTTTGATCATAAATGGTATCAAGATTCTGTGATTAGTGAAATTAGCAAAGAGTATAACTCTTTGGAAATTAGTGATTTTTGTTTTATTTTTTCGTTAAATGTGCTTAGAGTAGGTAATAATTACTTTGCTTCATAATTTAAATTAGTAAAATCCGAATTGGTCGAAATCCAGTGCGTATGTCGATTCCAAAATTGTAAAATTCATTATTTATAACTTGCAGTAGCTAATTTCACAAAAACCGCCAAATCTAACTTGAGTTTGTTTAAGTTTGAAAAACCAAAGAGGCTTCCTTTTTTTAAATCTTCCTTCGTTTGTTACTTTACTTATTAACACTAATTGTGTTAATGAGAAATTTGTTTAATTAAAATCCAATGTGATCTGGTTCTCACGAGGTAAGTATATTTTAAGACCATCTGGAGTAAAGCTTCTTATTTCCTATTTCGCCTATTCTCACATTGTTCTCTTCATTTTGCTTATTTCCCTCTCATTTTCAAGAGTCAAGACCATTGTTTTGATAGGCAAGTGACTTCCTCAATTGTAATTCTCGTTGTTAATTATCGTTGGTTAGATTAATCTACTGTTACAAAATGGTAAGTACAATACTCTATTTCTTTCTGTAATCATGTATCCAATTAGTATTAGGCTAAAACCAGCTGAAAATCTTATTGTGTCTATGGTGATATAATATCACCATCTATGTGATGTAATATCTGCTAATTATTGTTGTTTCCCTCTTTCTAATCAGGATCAAAATGTTATTAATATGGTTCAATATTTACTTGTGGCCGATCAAAAAAAGATGCCAATAAAACGTACAGGTGAGTTGCTATTTTTTCACTCAATATTCTTGAACATAACTCATTCCATTGCTTCTTTTCCATTTCGCTATCCCCATAGACATTACTCGTTACGTTATTCCTGATAATACACGTGAATTTGGTGATATTTTTGATGCTTGTAAAAAAGCTCTGTTCAATGTATTTGGTCTGAAAGTGTTGGAAACACCTGAGAAAAATTCTTACATCATTGTAACTGTTATAAGAGATAGTAGTCTGTGGAGACCAGAAATCACTAGTCAAATCGATAATACTCATGGAATTTTGATTCCAATATTGTCTGTAATATTTATGAATGGAGGAGAAACTCGTGAAGGTACGTTTATCTAAATTGTTATTCGTCAACATTACTAATTCGTCTTTTCCTTCAATAGAAAATCTGTGGAAATTCATGAATAAAATAAATCTCACACCAGAAACTAAACTGACATACAACCACGCTTCTATAGTTTTAAAAGACTTGTTACACTCTGTTTGGATTCGTCAGATGTACTTAAAACGTGAAGATATAGGTAGAAATGAGAAAAAAGAGTTCATGTTTTCATGGGGATTCCGAGCTGAATACGAGATTAACAAGCTTGAATTGCTCAAGTGGGTCTGTGAAGTCTATGGTGATGGATATGAGCCTCACATGTTCAAATTGCAATATAAAAGAGCTTTATCACATGATAAAATGTTGAGTGAACTCGATCAAGAGGTTGAAGACACTGAACCTGAAACCGAATAAACGACGAAAAATATTTCCATAACAGCCATGACATTTATAGTGCATTCAATATTTAAAATACCTAACAAAATAACATTTGGTCATTTCTTCCACGTCCATGTTGACAAATAGTCTTCTAAAATTTAATTTTGTAAAAAATTCATATTCATATTTCACAATTTAGTAATAAAAGTAAACATGTATTTATACTAACTGAACTCTTCTAATCTTCCAATTTAATTTTTGATTATTCCAACTTCACGATCCACTTTGAAGACTAAAGATTTACCATCCATCCATATAAGAGACATCAATATTATCAGATAATCCAGATCATCGACTATCATTGTAGAATAAAAGTCTGATAGATATTCGAATATCTTGAGTCTTCTTTCATAATGAAACTGGTAACGTCGAAGATGAGTCCACACTAACTGCCAGCTAACTGAACCCAAAATAGTTAGCAAACAACAGATAAATTAAACCCATAGAAATTGAAAAAGCAATGACAAGTGGTTAATTTGAAACAATCAATTGACTGATTTTGTGTTTGACCATTTTGATAATGGAAATTGAAATCAATGTAATTTAGTTGTTTTAAATTGATCTTAAGTCAATGCCAGTTCAATTGCTATGAGTTCAGAGTTAAGTTAGCTGGGCAGTAAAAGGGACATATCGAGAATGTTACCTGAAAATTTACAGACCAACCATCAGTTTTTTGAAATATTTGGATAACCAGTAAGTTTTCTCAATATATTACCAGTAATGTCTAACAGTTCACAAGAAAGATTTGTAAACCAATTCAGGATACGAAAATTGATTGGGATATTAAACACTCCTTTTTAAAAGTTTGGTTGGCAAATTGAAATATTTTTTCACGATCAATAGCTTAAATCTTGACGAATCACATCTTAAATTTTATTTATTTGAAAACAAATTTGTAAAAATTAAAATACATACGAAAATTTTAACGTTGAAATGGATATTTCAAAACTAATGCTTAATGAAAGTACAAAATTGCTTGAAATTTTGGCAAAATTTTTCTTATTTTCAGTAGATTTGTTTAAGAAAAATTGGTCCTTTTTGCTGATTCCTGAAAAAGTTATTCAAATTATTGTTTTAAAAATTGATAAATAATTGGATAAATTATTAATTCAGAATACAAAGTCATAAAAATTAAGCAAGCGACATAAATCAATATAACATGGTGGAATGATGGGCTCATTTTATCCCAGTAACTGATAACTTTCTTGGTCAAACTTTCTTTGAAGTTTACCAAGGATACAATAACGTTTAAGAAGCATAACCAGTTTATTAATGTACTAGCCATTGTCACCTTTAAATGTCAAAATAAATGGTTATTAGGGTTCAAGAGGAAATTGTCCATCCATATACCATGAAGGAATGCTGTTTTCCTTTGATCCAAGTTTCAAATAACAGTTAACCTTCTTGGCCATGCTATCAAAAGCAAAATTATAATATTTATTTTCCTCTTTAACTTTTGATTTGACAAAATCAAGTATGGCATCCATCGAAGTAAAACACTTCGTTTGCATGTGACGAGGAACCAATTCATCAACTTTGATTCTGATTATTTTATTAACCGTGAAATCTTCAGTACACCTTCCACAGATGATTGTTTCGACACGAGATAAAATAGCTAATGACCACCAAAGCAAAGCTTTAGACCTTGATGGACCTGTTCTCTTGTTCCCATGTACTTTTTTGATGATATTGAAGTTCATTTCTTCAAAAGGCTTATCCAATTCTTCCTTACTTTCGACACAATTCAAGCGTCCAGTGTGCAGTATTTGATGTCTACCAATTTTTGAATGGAAAACACCAAAAAAGGAATCTCTTGCATTGACCGAAGCATATTCATGGTCATTGATATTTTTGGTAATCAAACGCTCTAAGTTCAGAGCTGTGTATGTCGATTTACTGTCAAACTCAGATTGAACATCGACACTCGTCTTTCGCTGGTTTGATTCACTTCTGTTGATTATAATTGTTCCTCTAACCTTAACAGCAGTTATGTTCCAATCGGCTTGAGTGAACGGAGCAACGATCAAATCTTTAGCAAATCCATTGTAACAGATGAAATCCATGGGAAAGGTTTGAATAGTCGATTCATTGTTCAAGACCCATCTCAACAAGTGCATGTCTCCAATCGAAAGATGTCCATACTTTACATTTGGATCAAATCCTTGGAGACAATCGAGCGAGACTGGTTCAGTCAAGTCCAAGTATCGTAAAGATGATTTATTTGGACAGTAAACATCAACATTTTTATCACTGCGGTAGCACGAAAAACACCCTAACATCTTTGGTCCAGATAAAGAAAGATATCTGTTCGGTCTGAGAACTTTCAGATCCAATTCATTTTTATTAAAAGCATTATTTTTTATTTGTTGATTTGAATGCATTGAGTTGATTAGAGTTGAAAAAAATACAATAACATTAACTGAATTAAACAAAAATGTGACTTGAAAAACAATGGTTTATGAATGTAACGTTACATAAGTTTATCCCTTTCATCAAACGTCAGTCAGCGATGACTAATTCTGGTTTTACCATGGAAACAATCACATGTCTAAGAAGGTTTAACCAGTTTATTAATTAACAGTTAAAGCTATCAATTTATCAGTCATTATCACCTGTAAATGGGAAACTATAATGTTCAAATGGGGTCAAGATACATGAGGAAGTTGTCCGTCCACGTACCAAGATGGAATGATTTTTTCATTTGAATTCATTCTCTCGCATCCAGTCAACGTTTTAACCGTACCGTTGAAGTAAAAGTCGTAATATTGATTGTCCTCTGTGACAATTGACTTGATGTAATCAAGCATTAAATTTAATGAAGTGAAAAACTCCATTTGTCTTTCTCTAGGAATCAGGTTGCTGACACTCAACTTATCGATATGGTCAACAGTAAAGTCATATTCACATCTTGCACAGGTAATTGTTTCAACTCCAGAAAGAGTAGCCAAAGACCACCAAGTGTTGCCTGCGTTAAATGAAATTGTCTCATGATGATTTTGAATTTTTTTGATGGAACCAAACTTGATTTGATCAAAGGGTTTAGTTAACTCTTCTTTACTTTCAACACAGTCCAGCCATCCAGCATGAAGTATCCGATGGCATCCAATTTTTGAGTGAAAAATACCATGACAGGACTCTCCCTCTTTGACTAGATTAGATTCATGTCCATTGTCAGTTTTTGTGATTAAACGTCGCAAATTGAGAGCCACATAAGTTGATTTGTTGTTCCATGCAGATTGTTCATCAATGTAATCTTGTTTCTTTTTGGAATCAATTCTCAGCATGATAATTTTTCCTTTAATCTTGATAGCGAAAAAATCCCAATGATCTTTAATGTATCTAGACATCATCATATCCTTCAACAGTCCGTTGTAACAGACAAAGTCTGAAGGATAGTCTTCAAGGGTCGCTTCATTGTCCATAACCCAACGTAATAAGTGGATATTACCAATTGACTGATGACCATACTTGACATTAGGATCGTATCCTTGCAGGCAATCGATGAAGAGGGGCTCAGGTATATCCAAATATGCTAGAAGTGACTTATCTGGACAATAGATTTTAACATTTTCTTCATTGTAATAACTTGAAAAGCATCCCAATCTTTTTGGTCCTTTCAAAGAGATCCAACTGGATTCAACCTTTTTCAGGTTTAATTCATGTTTTGTTGCAGAGTTATTTAATTGTTTGATTGTAAGCATTTCAAAACTGTTACATTAAATACACAAAAAAATTATTGATAACTATTAACAAGATACACGAACAAGATTCTTCAGTTAATTGTTATCAAACATTGAAACTGTAAGTTTTTATACAAAGTTTCAACCCAAACATCGGGATATTAAAAGAAACGATAGTTCAAAGAGTAACTCTTAGCATTAGAATCTATTGAAGTCCAAGTGATTTAATACAGTATCTAACTTAATAGTCTTGAACTGATTAAAAACTGATAACTCAGCTAATTGGAAATTAATTTATTAAACTAAAATGCATTTTATCTTTCAAATAAGTCACTTGATTCTCAGTTAATGGGCATTAAATTTCAGCTCATGAATTGAAAACTTGGAACTGAAACAATAAGAAATGTAGCCTGATATTTGAACATTCAAGTGTTAAAATACGAAAGAAAAATGATTCAATTTATTATCCTCTCACACAGTTGTGTCTATTTTTCTGTCTATCTTGAGTTAATTTTCATATTAAAGTCTAAAGGATATTTTAAGCACTTTGGGTTGTTAGGTAGACAAAGATTGAACCGGTGTTGGTCAAATTGAGCAAAAAGATTTGAGCAAAATCCGTTTGCGCTAAGAAGATTTGAGCAAATTTTGCTCAAAAATTGTTGATAATTTTCAGAAATCATTCTTAAATTTTAGATCATTCAAGATCCTACAAAAAATATATCATATTATTTTTGTAATCGATAATAACATCTAATGAATGGTCAAAATCAATAGAACTGTCGATAAACTGAAAAAAGTGTTAAAACGATGGTGTGTACCAACAATTTTTATCGACGAATGATAAGTTTAAGCTCTGACTTTTACGGCCACAGAAAGCAGTCGATCTAACTGAAAATCGAAGTGATCGGCTGTACATTTTCTGATTTTTCATCGAAATTTACATTTTTAATTGAGTTTGATGAAAAATCTGCTTCCATAATTGAACAAAAGCCGGTGAAAGTTTCAAATTTGATCTCGATTATGACGAAAACTAAACCTGAGTTTAAAATTGTGTTTGCTCTAATCAGTTTTGCTCTTGAATGTCTTAGCGCAAAAGGTTTTTGCTCAAAGCTCTTTGCTCAAAATAACCCAAATCATTGAACCAGATTTGTTGGGTAACTCAAAATTTTGAATGAACCGACAAACAAACCTTGTTGAAACAAACTTCTTTTAATGGTAAAGAATAAATTGTTTATGCGTTAAATCCGTTGAATGTGTAAAGTTTGTACAACAATCAACAAAATTAATCAATTGATCATTTTTAACAAAACAATTATTTATTCAAAAATCTATTTTTATCAACTTAAGATGTCGGGTGTGGCAAAAGTCCTTTAAATCATTTTTTCGCTGCCAAATTTTTCAACTTTCTTGAATTTTTCAATTAGTTCTTAATTAAGTTTTGGTCGAAAATTAAAATTGCATAAAATGGACGATTTTATCGGACAATATTGCGTTTTTTCGTAATGCGTTTTTTGTTTTAGCACTTTGAAAATGTCTTTTCCAACACCCGGTATAGCAATGTAATGTTCAAATAAATGGTTATTGAGATATGTCAGGATGTTGTCCATCGATATACCATGATGGAATGATGTCCTCATCTGGTTCCCTCTTCACCTCAACAGTCAACTTTTTATCCTTGCCGTTGAAATGAATGTTATAACATTTATTTTCCTCTGCAACATTATCCTTGATTTTATCAAGAATGCTGTTTAATGAAGCAAGAAATTTCATTTGATTGCGTTTGCCAAGCAAACTGTCAACTTCCAACTTATCGATGCTTTCAACAGTAAAATCTTGATCACACTTAGCGCGAACAATTGTATCGACTCCAGCAAGTTTAGCCAATGACCACCATGTGCTACTGTGCCGACGTGAATGCGAATTTCTCGGCCCATTGAACTTTTTAATCAAAACAAACTTCATTTCCTCAAATGGTTTATCCAGTTCTCGTTTACTTTCAACACAGTCCAAATATTCATCATAAATTATCCCATGCGACCCAATTTTTGTGTGAAAAACACCATAAAATGAATCGACTTCTTTTCTAGAAGTACATTTATGATCATTGCTATTCTTGGAGATCAAACGTTGTAAATTATTAGCTGCATAAGTTGATTTGTTGTCATCTTCAGTTTGTGAATCAATGTTTTCTTTTTCCTCAATCGATTTGATCCGAGTTAGAACAATTTTCCCTCTGACTTTGATTGCAGAAGCGCTCCAATTGTAATCATTATACACAACAACCATCATTTCTTTCAATAAACCACCGTTACAGATGAGATTCGAAGGAAACTTTTCCATTGTTTCTTCATTGTCCAAGACCCATCGCAAGAGCATATCTCTAGATACAACGTGACCATACTTTACATTTGGATCATATCCTTGTAGACAGTTGATATTGACTGGATTAGGTAAGTCCAAGTACCGTAGAGCTGATATGTCTTGACTGAAAACACTATCATTATTATTATCATAGCATGAAAAATATCCAAGTCTTTTTGGTCCTTCCAGTGAAACCTCACTTGTTCCTTTGAACAATGGGTTCAGGTCTAGCTCATCAATGATTGTAGCACTTGTTGTTTGAACGGTCGAGGGCATATTGCTGATTCAATGTCTACGGGGTCGAGATAAATTGAATTTCAAATTTGAACTTATTTAAGCACACTAAAATGGTAGTAAACACGATGTATCAAAGACAAAATAACTTTGTATAATGAATCACAATGCTAGATAAAAACATGGTTACATAAAAAAGAGGTGTAATTATTACTTCAATATAAAATAATAAAATTATTCTTGGAGCGACTAGATGCTTCTACTACATGCTACTACGATATATCGATGATTATCATGACATATCATTAAAAGATCAGAAGATAAAGAATTATTGAATGCGAATTCGAATACATATTTTTGTGATTATCGGAGCGTAAGCGAAGTTGTAAAAAGTTCTAAGAGCAAAAATTAGTGGGTCAAAATCAACCAAATCTCACATTCAACATCTACAAGTCTTTGGGTATTGCAGATAGATTGCAATTTGGGTGAATTTGGTCCACTTTTCCAAAATCAGTTGCCATTGATTCAAATAGAGGGCAATTAAACTAAAAATCAAATCTAGTCATTTATATAATCATAGCTTCAAATGTTTAAATGAGACAAATTGTGGCATTCAAAAGACTTTTTAACAAGAATTTCTTTAGCCAACGGATTTCAAGGAAATCATGTTCTGAGCTCAACCTTCAATCGAATTTTGTACAGCTATTGGATTAGATTTTTCATCAGATTCATGATTCTCATGTACCTAATAGAGTGGCAGAAAAGGATATTTTTATTCACTTCGTTTTGATGAGGCAATTTGGGTGCTTATAAAGACAAAGATTGAACCAGTTAATTCAGTACTTTGATGAAATCGATTAACAACTTTGTGCAAACAAAGCATCTTTCTTGTTTTCGTAGACTTGGAATCGGTAACTACCACAACAAGGAACAAAGTTAATGCAACAATTGCTCTTTATTAACAAAAAAGTTATTTATTCAAAAAATATTTAAATCAACTTAAGGTAAAATGTAATTATGCAATGGATGGATATTAAGATTTTTTAGAAAGTTGAACATCAGTATACCATGATGGAATCATGTTTTCATCTGGTCCTATCTTCATGTATCCAATGAGCTTTTTATCCTTACCATTGAAACTAAAGTTATAACATTTATTTTCTTCAGTAACAATTGCTTTGATGAAATCCAAAACCTTGTTCAATGAAGCAACGAATGTCGTTTGAAATCTTTTATTAATTAAACCGTCAACTTTCAACTTATCGATGCTTTTAACTGTAAAATCTAGATCACATTTAGCACGAACAACTGTATCGACTCCAGCAAGTTTAGCCAATGACCACCATGTGATACTGTGCCAAAGTGAATGCGACTCTCTTGGAGCATTGAATTTTTTAATCAGAATAAACTTCATCTCCTCGAATGGTTTATCCAGTTCTTGTTCACTTTCAACACAATGAAGCCATCCAGCATGAAGTAACCGATGAGACCCAATCTTAGAGTGAAAAACACCATAAAATGAACCCTCTTCTTTTCCAGAAGTGCATTTATGATCATTGGCAGTCTTGGTAATCAAACGTTGCAAATTATTAGCTGCATAAGTTGATTGATTGTTTATAGCAGATTGATTAGCAATCCTATCTTTCAGCTCAATCGATTCGATCTTATTTAGGACGATTTTTCCTCCGATTTTGGTTGCACAAAGGTTCCAATCCAAACTGCAATTCTTGACAGTCATCATGTCTTTTATTAGACCATTATTACAGATGAAATCCGAAGGAAACTTTTGCACTATTTCTTCGTTGTCTAAGACCCAACGCAGCAAGAGCAGGTCTCTAGACACAACATGACCATACTTTTTATCAGGGTCATACCCTTGTAGACAGTTGATATTGACTGGATTAGGTAAGTCCAAATAGCGTAAAGATGATACATCTTGACTGAAGACTTTATCAGTATTATAACAGGAAAAATATCCAACTCTTTTTGGTTCTTTCATTGAAACTTCATAGAGTATTGGTCGGCACAATTGATTTACGTCCAACTGATGAATGACGACATTTCTCACCGTCTGTGTGGTCGAGGTCATGTTGCTAGTTCAGGGGTTTTGGTACCGATTTAAATTTATTTTCAAATGAAAGCAAAATCGCACAAAAAATAATACTTATTGTAATAAAGGCAAATCACTTAATACGATGAATCTACTGTATGTTGAATGAACAAATTTTATGCTCGTTATTACAGTTAGAGAGGAGTGATATTGAATCGATGATATCGATATTACCAAAAATATCGATAATTTAACATCTCTTTCTCATAGCATTGCAATATATCTCTGCAACCTTTGCTCAATAAGGAGCTCTTTGCAAGTCGATATTCGAGATGGTATTATATTTCAATTTTTTCATTACTAATTGCGGTTAGGGATGCGATAATGAGGCTCTTGAGATAGCTAATTACATTATTTGCAGGACAGCGTCATGTTATGGGTTGGTGTCATTAGAAGATCACAAGATTGAGAATGACTCGTAGCTAGCTAACACTTTGTTGACAGGGATTAGTAAACAATAATTTTGTCATCTGATTCGGCATACAGTGGCATCTAATGAAGTAGGTACCAGTTATTGTGTCTCTCGCGTCTTAAACAAATAAAAGAAGAGAGAAGTTCATCAATGAAGCGCATTTAATAAGAAAATAAAAAAAGCGAGAGAATCAAAGATGAGTCATGTAAAAGGAGCCACATAGCAATCTAGTCCAAAGAGTTCTTTGATCTTGAAACTAGTTAATTTACTGTTATAGCAATTCAAAGTTTCATCGTCATTTTTAAGAATGTTCAAAAGCAGTGTTGTTATCATTCGATCCTTTTAATTTCTTTGAAAGAAATATCAAACAACTAACGAAACAATGGACAAATCCGCATTGACGATAGTAATTTTCGTTTGATTGATTCATTCAGATTATGATTTCTCTTGACAATAAATCTCTTATTATCCAATATGAAGTACTCGATTGAACTCATATTTTAATGAAAAACATCTCGAGATTAATCCGTTTCTTTTCAAGAGTTTCATTTATGAACATTGGTATTTTGGACAGTTAAACGCAATCAAAAAAATCTCAATGATTCAATAATTTCATATGCAATACTGTAATGTATTGACATGATGGTTACTGCTGAATAGATTGTATGAATATTTGCAGGTGAAGATAACAAAAGACGAAATTATTTTCCCATTGGTGTTACCAGCTGCACATATTTACTTCAATGCTAGTCACTAATGCCATGAAATAAATCAAATGTACCGAAATGTGTACCAATATCTAGTTAATTGATAAAGAGTGTTAATTTTGTTTAAATACTTTTTAATTCTTGAAATCTGTTAAACGTGAAAATACAATATTCAAATGAATGCTTATTAAGATTCAAGAGGAAGTTGTTCATTAATATACCAAGATGGAATGAGATTATCATCTAGATCCATCGTCATGTATCCAGTCAACCTTTTATCCTTGCCGTTGAAATGAAAGTTATAACATTTGTTTTCCTCTGTAACAACAGACTTCAAATGATTGAGAATCAAATCTAATGAAGTAACAAATATCATTTGTCTGTGTTTATGGATTAGCCTTTCAACTTGCAACTTATCGATATTTTCAACCGTAAAATCTTGTTCGCATTTAGTACGCATAACTGTATCAACTCCAGCAAGTTTAGCCAATGACCACCAAGTGTTGGCATGAAGAGATGTATGTGATACTCTCGGAGCATTGTACTTTTTTACCAAAACAAACTTCATATCATCGAAAGATTTACTCGTTTCCTGTTCACTTTCAACACAGTCCAAATATCCTGAATGTAAAATTCGATGGGAACCAATCTTCGTGTTGAAAACACCGAAAAATGAAGCTTCATCTCTGGCAGAAGTACACTGATTGTTGTTCTTGGTAACCAAACTTTTCAAATTGAGACCTACATAAGTCGATTTGTTGTCCTTTTCTGTTTGTACATCAATGTTTTCTTTTTTACCAATCGATTCGATCGTACTTAATACGATTTTTCCTCTGATTTTGACAGCACAAAGGTTCCATTCGTAATCATAATATGGAGAAACCATGAGATCTTTCAATAAACCATTGCTACAGATGAAATCGTAAGTAAAGTTGCTCAAAATTGTTTCATTTTCAAGAATCCATCGCAATAAGTTTGAACTTTTTGGCCTTCTATGGCCATACTTTATGTTTGAATCATATCCTTGGAGGCAGTTGATATTGACTGGATCAGGTAAGTCCAAGTACCGAAGAGCTGATTTATCTGGACAGTAAACACTTTTATTTTCATTATCGTAATATGACGAGAAATATCCAAGTCTTTTTGGTTCCTCCAAACAAATGTTATGGTTCGTTGTAACCCTTCCGAGGTTCAACTCTTGCAAAGAAAGAGTAACTTGATTCAATGGAATCATTTCTAAATATTTATATTTTCAGTTTATAAGTTGAATTACAATTAGAAAGCGTTTTGATCTAACAACAAGTAACGAAGTAACATAAGTTTTCAACTAAACACCTTTATTAGAGAGTCTGTTAGCTAAACCAGCAAATCACTTAATCACTTAAACAGGTGAACTCTAACGCCTATCGAATGATCGAATGATCTTAACATTCAAGAGTGAAAACATAATTGATTGATGTTGTATTTTGGTAGTTAGACATTTGTTTGTGTGTGAACATTCAATCTCATATGGACTCATTTGTTGAATGATGATCGAGGGCATGTTGCTGAGTCAATGGTTGTGGCATCGATTGATTTTCAAAAAAGCACTCTTATATTTCCACTTTCAACATTTGTTAAAGACAACATTTAAATGTTAAAATTTTGATTATTCTAAATTGGATTAGTAGATAGAAATGCAAATTTAAAATAAACGATGATAAAAATATGTTAAGATGAGTTATCCATTAATGTTCGATGATGGACTCCGATACTAGATCCATCTTCACGTAGCCAGTCGACTTTTTATCCTTGCCATTGAAATAAAAGTTATAGCATTTGTTTTCCTCTGTAACAATTGACTTGACATGATCGAGAATTGAAGTCAATGAAGCCACAAAAATCGATTGTCTGTGTTTATTGATTAGCCAGTCGACTTTAAACCTATCGATATTTTTAACCGTGAAATCTTGTTCGCATTTAGCACGAAAAACCGTATCGATTCTAGCAAGGGTAGCTAATGCCCACCAATTGTTAGCATAAAGAAATGAGTGGGAAATGTTTGGAGCATTGAATTTTTTGATCAAAACAAATCTCATTTCCTAGAAGGGTTTATTCAATTCTCGTTTACTTTCGACACAGTCCAAATATGAAATGTGAAATTTGATGAGACCCAATCTTTGAGTTGAAAACTCTGAAATCTAATGTATATTCCTGATAAAGCGATAAAAGGATATTTTTATTCACTTCGGTTTGATGAGTCGATTTGGGTGCTTAGGAAGACAACCAGTTTTGCCGGTTAATTCAATATTATGAGAAACCGATTAACAAAGTTAATCAACAATAGCTCTTTATTAACAAGTACAAGATGCAATACAAAATGTATTCATTCAAGAAGTATTTTCACCAACTTAAGGTGAAATGTAATTATGCAATGGATGGATATTAAGATTTTTTAGAAAGTTGAACATCAGTATACCATGAAGGAATCAGGTTTTCATCTGACCCTATCTTCATGTATCCAGTCAACTTTTTATCCTTTGCATTGAAACTAAAGTTATAACATTTATTTTCTTCTGTAACAATTGTTTTGATGAAATCCAAAACCTTGTTCAATGAAGCAACGCACGTCATTTGAAATCTTTTGTTAATTAAACATTCAACTTTCAACTTATCAATTTTTTCAACAGTAAAATCTTGATCACATTTAGCACGAACAACTGTATCGACTCCAGCAAGTTTAGCCAATGACCACCATGTGTTACTTTGCCAAAGCGAATGCGACTCTTTTGGAGCATTGAACTTTTTTATCAGAATAAACTTCATCTCCTCGAATGGTTTATCCAGTTCTTGTTCACTTTCAACACAATGAAGCCATCCAGCATGAAGTAACCGATGAGACCCAATCTTGGAGTGAAAAACACCATAAAGTGAGTCATTTTCTTTACCAGAACTACATTCAGAACAATTGTTGTTCTTGGTAATCAAACGTTGCAAATTGAAAGCTGCATAGGTGGATTGGTTATCTTTTTCAGACTGTGTAGCAATTCTTTCTTTTTTCTCAAAAGATTCGGCCTTATTGAGAACAATTTTCCCTCTGATTTTGATCCCAGAAAGGTTCCAGTCACAACCAGCGTACTTAACGACCATCATGTCTTTCATTATTCCATTGTTGCATATGAAATCGCAAGTAAACTTTTGTATGGTTGCTTCATTGTCCAAGACCCATCGCAATAAGAGCATATCTCTAGACACAACATGACCATACTTTTTATTAGGGTCATACCCTTGTAGACAGTTGATATTGACTGGATCAGGTAAGTCCAAGTAGCGTAGAGCTGATATGTCTTGACTGAAAACGCTATCATTATTATTATCATAGCATGAAAAATATCCAAGTTTTTTGGGTCCTTCCAGTGAAACATTATCGTCCTCATCTCGTCTTAATTGGTTCAGATCTATGAACGAATGAATGACGATATTTCTTATCGTCTGAATGTTGCATGTCGGCATGTTGCTAAATCAATAATTTCGGTGTCGATTTAAATTTATTTTCAAATGCAAGCAAAATCACACGATATAATACTTATTGTAATAGAGGCAAATCACTTAATAAAATGAATTTATGTTGGATGAACAAATTTTATGGTCGTTGTTACAGTTAGAGAGAAGCGATATTGAATCGATGATATCGATATTACCAAAAATATCATCGATAAACTGTAAAAATATCGATAATTTAACATCTATTTTTCATTGCAACCTTTGCTCAATTAGGAAGCTCTTTTCAAATCAAACGGTATTTCTTAGCGATATTCGAGATGGCATTATATTTCAATTTTTTCATTACTAATTGCGGTTAGGGATGCGATAATGAGGCTCTTGAGATAGCTAATTACATTATTTGCAGGACAGCGTCATGTTATGGGTTGGTGTCATTAAAAGGTCACAAGATTGAGAATGACTCGCAGCTAGTTAACACTTTGTTGACAGGGATTAGTAAACAATAATTTTGTCATCTGATTCGGCATACAGTGGCATCTAATGAAGTAGGTACCAGTTATTGTGTCTCTCGCGTCTTAAACAAATAAAAGAAGAGAGAAGTTCATCAATGAAGCGCATTTAATAAGAAAATAAAAAAAGCGAGAGAATCAAAGATGAGTCATGTAAAAGGAGCCACATAGCAATCTAGTCCAAAGAGTTCTTTGATCTTGAAACTAGTTAATTTACTGTTATAGCAATTCAAAGTTTCATCGTCCTTTGTTCATGCAATGTATAAATGCAGTGTTGCTATCATTTGGTCCTTTCAATTCCTTCAAAAGAAATATCAACATCTTAAGAAACAATTGATGAAGTACAAATCCGCATTGACGATAGTAATTTTCGTTTGATTGATTCATCTAGATTATGATTCGTCTTGGCAATATAAAGTACTCGCCATATTTTAATGAAAAACATCTCGAGATCAATCTGTTTCTTTTCAAGAGATGCATTTATAAACATTTGTATTTTGGACAATCAAACACAATCAAAAAATCTCAATAATTTCATATGCCATACTGTATGTTTATATTGGCATTACTGTTTTTCCTGAATTAACTGTATAATTTGCAGGTGAAGATCACAAAAGACAAAACCGTTCTCCCCATCGGTGTTACCAGCTGCACAAATTTACTTCAATGCAAGTTACTAATGTCATGAAATCAAACATTGTACCAAAACATGCAATATCTAGTTAATTGATGAAAAGTTTTTATTTTGTTTGAATACTTTTTAATTCTTAAAATATGTTAAGAGTGAAAATACAATGTTTAACAAAATGCTTCAAGAGATTAAGCTTCAAGAGGAAGTTGTTCATTAATATACCAAGATGGAATGAGATTATCATCTAGATCCATCGTCATGTATCCAGTCAACCTTTTATTCTTGCCGTTGAAATTAAAGTTATAACATTTGTTTTCCTCTGTAACAACAGACTTCAAATGACTGAGAATCAAATCTAATGAAGTAACAAATATCATTTGTCTGTGTTTATTGATTAGCCTTTCAACTTGCAACTTATCGATATTTTCAACCGTAAAATCTTGTTCGCATTTAGCACGAACAATTGTATCAACTCCAGCAAGTTTAGCCAATGACCACCAAGTGTTGGCATGAAGAGATGTATGTGATACTCTCGGAGCATTGTACTTTTTGACCAAAACAAACTTCATATCATCGAAAGATTTACTCATTTCCTGTTCACTTTCAACACAGTCCAAATAACCTGAATGCAAAATTTGATGCAACCCAATCTTTGTGTGAGAAACACCGAAAAATGCATCCTCATCTCTGGCAGAAGTACAATGAGAATGATTGTTGTTCTTGGTTATCAAACTTTGTAAATTCAAAGCTACATAAGTCGATTTTTTGTTCTTTTCTGATTGAAATTCAACATTTTCTTTCTTCTCAATCGAATCGACTCTATTCAATATAATTTTCCCTTTGATTTTGGCAGCACAAAGGTTCCAATCGAAATCATAATATGAAGAAACCATCAGATCTTTTAATAAACCATTGCTACAGATGAAATCGTAAGTAAAGTTGCGCACAATTGTTTCATTTTCAAGAATCCATCGCAATAAGTTTGTACCTTTAGAGCCTTTATTACCATACTTTACGTTCGAATCATATCCTTGTAGACAGTTGATATTAACTGGATCAGGTAAGTCCAAGTACCGTAGAGCTGATTTATCTGGACAGTAAACACATTTATTTTCATTATCGTAATATGACGAGAAGTATCCAAGTCTTTTTGGTTCATCCAAACAAATGTTATGGTTCGTTGTGATCCTTCCTAGGTTCAACTCTTGCAAAGAAAGAGTAACTTGATTCAATTGAATCATTTCAAAATATTTATATTTTCAGTGTTAAGTTGAATTACAATTAGAAAGCGTTTTGATCTTAACAACAAGTAACGAAGTAACATAAGTTTTCAACTAAACATCTTTATTAGAGAGTCTGTTAGCTAAACCAGCAAATCACTTAATCACTTAAACAGGTGAACTCCAACGCCTATCGAATGATCGAATGATCTTAACTAAACATTCAGGAGTGAAAATATGATTGATTGATGTGGTATTTGTGTTCATATAAAACGTATAATTCAATTTATCATTTCTTAGTGAGCTTTATAAATAATCCTTATTATTGTAAGGGTAAGCTCTATCAACAATATCTCGAAGCTATGAGATAAAATAACTTCTCGATGCAATGGTTTAACTATCACTTAAAAATTTGTTTGTGTGGGAACATAAATCTCATATGGACTCAATGAGCACTTGTTAGAATGATTGAGGCCATGTTGCAAAGTCAATGAGTATTTTTGGTTCGTCCAAACAAATATTATGGTTTGCTCCGGCACATTTTAGGTCCAACTCTTTCTCCACAAAAGTACTTACACTTAAAGACAACATTTCAAAGTTAAAATTTTGATCATTTGAACTTAAAGCACTATATGAAGAGATTTAGAAATGCAAAGTTGAAATAAATGATGCTAAAGATATGTTAAGATGAGTTCTCTGTTAATATTCGATGATGGACTCCGATACTAGATCCATCTTCACGTAGCCAGTCGACTTTTTATCCTGGCCACTGAAATAAAAGTTGTAACATTTGTTTTCCTCTGTAACAATTGACTTGACATGATCAAGAACCATATTCAATGAAGCCACAAAAATCGATTGTCTGTGTTTATTGATTAGCCAGTCGACTTTAAACCTATCGATATTTTTAACCATAAAATCTTGTTCGCATTTAGCACGAACAATTGTATCAACTCCAGCAAGTTTAGCCAATGACCACCAAGTGTTGGCATGAAGAGATGTATGTGATACTTTCGGACCATTGTACTTCTTAACCAAAACAAACTTCATTTCCTCGAAAGGTTTATTCAATTCTTGTTCACTTTCAACACAGTCCAAATAACCTGAATGCAAAATTTGATGCAACCCAATCTTTGAGTGGAAAACACCAAAAAATGAACCGTTTTCTATCCCAGAAGGAAATTCAGAACGATTGATGTTCTTGGTAATCAAACGTTGTAAATTGAAAGCTGCATAAGTCGATTTGTTGTCTTTTTCTGATTGCGCATCAATTTTTTCTTTCTTCTCAATCGAAGCGACTCTATTTAAAACGATTTTCCCTCTGATTTTGACAGCAGAAAGGTTCCAATCGTGATTATAAGACGGATAAGTCATAATATCTTTCAATACACCATTATTACAGATGAAATCATAATCAAAGTTACGGACGATTGTTTCATTTTCCAGAATCCATTGCAATAAGTTTTTATTTTTCGACTGTTGATATCCATTCTTGGTATTTGGATCATATCCTTGAAGCAAGTCGATAGACACTGGATTAGGTAAGTCCAAGTACCGTAGAGATGATTTGTCTGGACAGTAAACATTTTCTTTTTCATTGTAATAGAACGAGTAATATCCAAGTCTTTTTGGTTCGTCCAAACAAATATTATGGTTTGTTTCGGCACATTTAAGGTCCAACTCTTTCTCCACAAAAGTACTTCCACTTGTAGACAACATTTTAAAGTTAAAGTTTTGATCCTTCACTTATAAATTTGAATGTATAATGTATTTAAGAAGACCTTTTATCTCGATTATCTATTCCACAGCGAATGGCTTTCAAAGAATTGATTCATTAATCACTATTAGTGAATCGTTGATCTCATAATATCAAGCTGAGTCGCCAATGTTTTTTGAAGGCTGGATGGACTGATAGCTGGTGAATCACAATCTAGTGGCTAACATAATTTGTATTTTCATTATCGTCACCAATCCTCTAGTCCAAGTTAGTTTTACATGGACTAAGTCGGCTAACAGCTAATTGATGATTAATTTTAACCAAATTAGCAAATGATTGTGAACTTGAAAAAATACTCTAACGTCTATCTTATGATCTCAACTAAACATTGGAGGTTGAAACATGCTTGTTGGATGCTAAATTTTTGTAAAAATGATTCAATTTATAATCCTCTTTCGCAGATCCGTCTATTTCTCTATCTTGAGTTAGAATGAAAGTCTATTCTTTTTAATTTTGGCAGAAAAGGATATTATAATTCACTTTTGGTTGATCCGATGATTTGGGTAAAGATTGAACCAGTTTTGTTGTGTTATTATTAATACTTAAAATTTTGAATAAACCGACTAAGAAACCGACAAACTTGTGTAGACTTGAAACTGAAAAATAACACAACAGTTAACAAAGTCAATTAACAATAAATTTTTGATAACAAAAAATTATTTATTCAAAAAATATCTCTATAAACTTACGGTACAATGAACTACAATGCAATGGATTAAGATTTGCTAACAAGTTTTACTTCGGTATACCAAGATGGAATCATGTTTACGTCTGGCTCTATCTTCATGTATCCAATGAGTTTTTTAACCTTACCATCAAAAGAAAAGTTATAACATTCATTTTCTTGAGTAACAATTGTTGTGATAAAATGAAGAACCTTGTTCAATGAAGAAACAAATGTAATTTGAAATTGTTCATTGATTAAACTATCGACTCCCAACTTAATGAAACTTACAAAATATTCAATTTTATCTTGAGTAATAATCTCTTATAATGAACTTTTAACTGACCAACTCTTGCAAATCAATTAAATTAATTGTTCGGTATGTTATATTATCAATAGATTTAATTTGGTTAACTCGATACTTCATTAGGACTGTGGGAAAAATTGTTTAAACTTTAATTTCTAAACAGATTAAATTAGCTGTAAGTGGCAATTAGATACTTGATTAAAGTCGTAAACAGTTTAAGGTTAGAGATGAGACACCTTTATCAGAAAACAAGGCAACTCAGCTCATTCAATCTTTGGTGAATTGTCTGATGATTTCATGGTTAGACCAATGACTGAATCATTTTGAACCAGAAAGTTGACCGTATTTGCTCAGGTTCGTCTCAAACCAGATTTATCAATAATAACTGTATATTAAACCGTCTGTTTAACGATAACTTGCAACTCATCGTTTGTAAACTCAATACTTGAGTACGAAGATCAACAATGAAATGAATAATAACACACAATAATAATATCACATAGTACGAAATTATGAAAATATTCAGTCGATTAATCAAAATTTAAATTTTTGTTGATTCTTTAACTTTTTGAATGAGAAAATACAAGATTCAAATAAATGATTATCAAGCTTCAACAGGAAGCTGTTCATCAATATACCAAGATGGAATGAGATTTTCATCAAGATCATTCATCAAGTATCCAGTCAACTTTTTAATCCTGCCATTCAAATGAAAGTTATAACATTTGTTTTCCTCTGTAACAGTTGACTTGACATGATCAAGAACCGTATTCAATGAATTAACAAAATCCATTTGTCTCGATTTATAGATTAGACTCTTTACGTCCAACTTGTCGATATTTTTACACATAAAATCTCGTTGGCATTTAGCGCGAACAATTTTATCAATTCCAGCAAGAGCAGCCAATGCCCACCATGTGTCAGCTTGAAAAGGAGAATGTGATACTCTCGGCCCATTGAACTTTTTGATTAACACAAACTTCATTTCGTCAATTGGTTTATCCAGATCTTCTTTAGTTTCAACACATCCTAAAAACCCAGAATGCAATATTTGATGAGATCCAATCTTTGAGTGAAAAACACCAAAAAAAGAGTCTTCCTCTCTTTTCACATCACCCTGCGACTGATCGATATTTTTGGCAATCAATAATTGTAAATTGTTTGCAACATACGTCGATTTGTTGCTCTGTTCGGTACGCGCATCAATCGAAGCTTTTTCCTCGTCTGAATGGATTCGATTGAGTATAATCTTTCCTCTGATTTTGGTAGCGGAAAAGGTCCAATCATCATTATTAAACTTGAAAGTCATGAACTCTTTCAATAGACCATTGTTACAGATGAAATCGTAAGATAAGTCGCTCAAAATTGTTTCATTCTCCAATATCCATCTCAATAGATTTGAACCTTTTGGATTTTTATTTCCAAACTTTATGTTTGAATCATATCCTTTGAGGCAGTTGATGTAGACTGGATTAGGTAAGTCCAAGTACCGAAGAGATGATTTGTCTGGACAATAAACAATTTCTTTTTCATCATTGTAATAGAACGAGTAATAACCAAGTTTTTTTGGTCCTTCCAGTGAAACAGTTTCGTCCTTTTCTCGACACAACTGACTCAAATATACCTCATTGACAACGCTAGCACATTTTGCTTGAAACGTCGACGACATGTTGAATCAATAATAAATCAATCAAAGGTTGCGGTATCGTCTCAAGTTGACTTAAAAGCGTACGTATCACACAAATAGGACTTAATGTTTTAAAGACAAAAAACTTTTTCAAAATGAATCTTTAACACCCGAAGACAAAACTTTTATACCTGTTACAGAAGCTCTCTTCATCTCACTTTCATTGTTATTCGTTATAATATCCCAATTCATTTTTACAGAGTAATCGTAAAGTTTCTGGTGTGAGGGACTTCCCCCTTCTACGCGCAGAGACACTGTTTGGTTTTATTCAGTGCCACTCTTTAATACGGGTGATGCTCCACCCCACAAACCAGAATTGGCGACCACATAGCTCTTTAGCGATACATGTAACTTTCCGTTTTACATAATTTGTAATTTAAGACATAAAATCAGATCAATTTGTAATATCAATTTAAATGTAAGGTTTGTAATAGTGAATATGAGGTGAGAGTTGCTTTAAGAGAATCTGTGTCGATATTGTTTTGTTTCCGTATCAAATATGATCGATAAGAGTAATCGAACGAATAATCTAGGGCGTTTATTGTTATTTTGAAATGATGTTCAGTAAAAATTCCAACCGTTTTCTAGTGTCAAATATTAACCTACTCTCGACTAAACACAAGTAAATTGTTACAGTTGGTTGTGTTTGCTAAGTCTCAACATGTCATCTTCATTGCTGAATGAAAGACACAAAATGCTGTTTATATTATCAACTGTAGTCATCTTACTTTCAACTATTAAAACAGGTAAGAAAAAGTTGTTCATTTATTGACTAAAATATAAACTCAATCAATTTCCATTCAACTCCTCACAAACACAGCAAGTGCTAGAGCCTTGGTGGATTTACCGTTAAGCATAAGTAGCAAAAGCGTTAACATTCACGCTACTTTAACCGATGCCGTAAGTTGAACAACTAACCAATTGTGACTATTTTAACTCTTAATGCTTTTCGTCTTAGAGTGTAGCCAATAAATATTTCATTCAAGAATCCATATCAGCTTCTGGTACAGAGATCAAAGGCAAAATTGTGATCTCAGGTGAAAAGGATTCCTACAACATCTTTTATAATACTGCTTCTAGTTTAAACCAGGAACGGTTGGTTATTCACGGTAAGAGTTTTACAATAACAATTGATGAAATGAAAAAACATAAACAATTTCTTGTAATATGATTCGATTCGTAAGAAATTCTTTGTTGTCTACAATTTTTCAAGAAACATTCATCGATGGAATTCGCTATCAAAATAATCTTATAACAATTCTTAATTATTTCATGATCTAAAGGTACAAATTGTTTAACATTCGCCTACAAGAATAATTGGGATCAAACTCTACCTGGAATCAAGAACCTACCTGTAACTAATCTGGTACTTTTAATGGGACCTTCAATTTTATATCGACTTGGTCATTCCTCACTTGTTTGGGTAAGTATTTCAACAACATTGTGAGAATTTTTAATCAAATTCATTTGTTGAACAACAGAAATCAGTTGCAGATAAAAGCATAAGAGGAACCATGATGAAGGGTGCAACAACTGAAATAAACGGAAGATTGAAAATCACTTATTATTACAAAAGTGAGTAGGAATCGATTAGATTTGTTGAGTGATTAGATGAACAAAAGTTTAATCAAGTTTAACTGTTCTCATCCTTTTCATTTTCAAAAACTAGACCATTATGCAAGCGATTCTGGAATTAAAAATCCAAGTCGAATTGAATTCAGTGGTTATGATCCATCGTCAACTTCATACAGTGTCAGGGAGAATCTAATTCTTGATATTTACCTTCAAAATGAGAACTATTATGATGAACTCGCAAATGAAGTTAATGTAAGTATTTCACTTTGCTTTTATTTTCATTATTAAACAATACTCGTAAGAGACTCAAGATTTAACATTTCCACATTTTTGACTCTTAACCTTAGCCTTTACCCGGAATCGGATGCCCACATTACTTAGCCACAAGCGAGATTTCATTCCCTAGATTGAGAACTGATTATGTACATTACATTATGTACGAGTATATTCAAGGTTCAACCACTTCTCGAACATTCAGTGAGGTTAGTTTATTTGGTCAAGTATTTCCATTTTACATTCATTTTCATTTTATTTTCAGATTCATGCATCAGAAAAGCACAAATTATTACGATTGAAAGCAACTCTTCTTGGTGTAACAACTGAAGCTATTTATGATTATAACCTCGGAGTTTCTTACCTCTTTGAAGAGGGTGGAGGGTGTAGAGTATTATCTGCAGATTTAAATTCACCTGGAGTCAATTCTAATGGTTATTTCAACTTGCAAAGCCTTTTAATCGTTGATGACGTTGTTTCTCCTTTTCATTATCTTGGAAAACTCAATTTAGTAAGTGATTAACAAAAATATGACACAGTTTGTAACTTAATTCATTAATTTTACTGATAATCTATTGATTTTAGCAGGAGGTTTTAGATTGAATATCAATTGGAATTTTATTTTTATTTCCCAATTTCGATATCTAAAAATATGAAAAACTTTGAATTCAGTTGAAAAGTGATAAGGAAATTTTTTCTCATTTTCAGTGATTTTTAATCGCTCTCTAGTTTCGTCTATTTACAAGGCAATCTCTTGTTTTTTAGACGCTATTTTAAGAGTTTTTTAATATTTTTTCACTGTTCTGTATTTTTTCAGCAAATAAGTGCGTTTAAGCTTTAATTATAGATTTTCTAAATTTTATTGAATTCTATCTTGAAATTTATAACATTGACGCATATAGAAATTTTTTTGTCTGTTAGAAATAGTTCTTATAATAAATAGGCCGGTGCTATAGATGCACACGAATTGTTTCCTTGGTAAAGTTACATTTAAAGAGAAAACTGTTACCAGAAAAATTTTGTAGGACAAGATTAGATGTAAAATTTACAACAGTTCTTGAATATTTTTATGAAATTTTCCTACCGATTTTAGGAACACCGATCTGGATTTTCTGTAGATGCATGGGAATCAATCAGATATGATGTTAACATCAACGGGAAAAAGGCCGACAAAGCTGTCATTACTCAATATTTTGCTAAATCGGTAAGTTTTAATTACTTTAAACTATACTAACAAATAGTGCTATAACAAATAAAATTAATGAAAATAATAAGATAAAACAACTGTAAATGTAGTGAAAATAGTGAAAATAAGTTTATCATAAGATAACTCAAACATATGATTTTTTCTTGTGTAACTTAATTTTTTATTTCTCATTCAATTTGTGCTAAAATATTCAATCAAAATGGCTTTTAGCGAAATAGTCAAATATTTCCTGGCTATACTCTTGTCAGTACCACAATTGCCATCTATAAATTGGATTCATTGGTAAGTATTCATTTAAATGGTTATGATTCAAATAAGATTAATGTTTTTTGTTTTTTGTCTTTTGCTAGAAAAAAACTTACACTTTGACGGATGGAATTACAAGAGATTTCATGAACTTTGAAAAGGCTGGATCTGAAGATGAACTTCATGACATTTTTACATTAAAAGAGTGTAAATACTTAGTTAGCGATAAAACAAAAACCCTTGACTTCAAATTTGAATGCCAAGGTATGTATTGATAACAATGAAGCTGCCAGCTTGGTATGGCAATATGGTTGACGGCAATTACATATTTCAATTATACAGTGATTTGCGATTGAAAAGACCAAGCATTCACAATGAAGGGGCAATTTTTACAAAGAAAAGGCTTGACACCAAATTGAATTTTTAAGTTTTATTGCTTTTGACCAAATAGTGGTTCCCTGTAAACTCTTTAGGATTGAAAATTAACTTGGTCTCTTTATTTTTTAGCGGGGTTTCGCACTGTCTAAAATTGTCTTAATTGTCAAAAGTTACTTAGCTGAAAAATGCTGTCTTTCATTGTGAATTATTTTCAACCAAAAATCACTGTAATTCAGTGAAATTTTTAGTCATTGTGCATGAAATGATCACAGATTGGATAATATCATTCTGCTTATTCACTGTAGATTCATGATTTTTTAAATAATTGTGTACATGACTTATTTATTAACAATGGAAGGCTATGTAATTGCTCTTGAGTATTTTAACTGATATTTTTTCCTTCATTTGTAGGTGACTCTTGTACCGAACTCATGGAAAGTCGTGCTTACGAATTGAAACGAGAGCTCATTGATTATGTTATTTTAAACAAAAATATCAGTCCACTTCGAATCGATAATGTCCAATATAATATCAATGAGGCACAACTTGATATGGAAGTGACTTTCCTGGATTCACCTAATTTGCAATGTAATAACAATTTGACATTTTACATTCATGCAATTTAATTCGATTTTTGAAATTTTTTTTCTTTTCCAGATGTTTTCAATTCTAAAACTATGTCCGTCAGTGCAGATACATTTAAAATGATGAAAAAAATCAAAGCAAACAGTGAATATGAATGTCTGGACGCTATGGCAAAATACCAAGATAATATCCTGTACATATCTCGGAACCTGCACATTTTCATTTGTATAATTCAAATATGATTCTAATAATTTTATTCTTCTTTTCCCAATTAGTGTTGTAATTTATAGACCATCAGATTTAACTTGCGGATATTTGACAAATTTTGACGACCTCAAGGAAGATAGTAAAGGCGGAGACCCATGCAGCGTCTATCACTTCCCTTTATATAATTTGCGTCGCATTGATCAAGAAATACCACTTGATCAAATTCAAAATACTTTGATGGAAAATTTAGGATGGACTATCTCTTATTATGCTTGGGATTCTCGTAAGTAATTCCCATCCTGCGACTATGCTAAGCAGCCCACTCTGGTACTGCTGAAATATTTCCACGTTTGATTTTTATAAATTTTGAATGAAACAATCAAAAAATTGAAATTACATAACAGTATAAGCACTCAATTCGTGAAAAGTAATCTGATTATGAAAGAGGAGCGCAACCGCTTACCAAACAATATCAAAATTTCACGCGTTAGCGAAATCAAATTGACACCTTTCCTCAATTAAATGGTACTATTTTTCAATTTTGGTTAGGTGGTTAGAAAATGGAAATATTTCCCTTTTATTTCACATGAACGTACAGACTCTGAATATAATGAAACCTTTCTTTTTGTAACTTTTTCTTTGAAGAGCAAATTTATAAAATCATTGATATCATCGACAAAACGGAAAATAAAATTACTCCAGCTGATGTCTTTCAAACCACCATTAGAGTTGATGCAAAGTTGGACAGCAAAGATCAAGTTACAGTGACTGCTCCAGGTGCAAAAACTTTCGCTGATTGTTATCGAACCTGTCATAATTCAGAGCAACTTAAATGCAATACTTTCTCATTCTGTTCAAATGGTGACTGTAGAGTCAGTAGCTTATTAACTGTAGACTTGTATAATGACTCACATGTTGAGCTAGACAAGTCATGTTCTGTTCACGCTGTGAATGTTGTCAATCAATACTCGGAAGTACCTCATAGGAAATTTAAAACCCAGACTTCGATCGCAGTCGAAAAAGATCCTTATTCTTGTGCCGAATCTTGTCATGCTTCACCTGATTGTTTCTCCTTCCAATGGTGTGATTTTCAGTGTAGTTTTGGTGGTTTTTATACAGATGCAGCTACTGAATATGACGGAGAATGTAGTGTATATCATCGTAAGTACTCTTGAAAATGAGTAACAAGTTTTTGTTTTGTCTAATTGTTTTCTTATTCTTTAATTAACTTAGCCAAAGTATCTGAGAAATACCAAAAAACGGGAAACAAAATCGTTTCAGATGTGATTTACACTGAAATGAACTTGAATTTTGAACAATGTGCATCATTATGTCATGGATGGTCTGATGGTGAAACTGGATGTAAATCATTTAATTATTGTCCTAAAAGTAGAACAGAAAGTTCTTGTTCATTAACCAAATTTTCAGTTAAAAGTGCAAATACTAAAACTTCTGAAGGTGGCGATTGCTCAAATTACGAATTGAAAGTGGAATCAAATGGAAAGAAAAGCAAAGAATCCAGTTCGACTGAAGTAACGAAAGGAACAAGTGGATCAGGTGCTTTTGGAATAATTATGTTGTTCTTGTTTGTCGGGGCTTTATTGGGATTCGCTGGACCATTTGGTTACTCAAAAGTTAAACAAATGCGTAATGATTCAGAAGCCAACGAAAGTTTCACTTGGTCAAGACAAGTAAATGAACAAGCTGAGAATAGCAATTGAATCTCATTGTAAACCTTAGCACTACTTTCAGATTTGAAAAAATCTGTTTAACAAAATCACACAATTGCTTAATTCGTGCAACATTTAAACAATTTACTTTCTGAATAAACTGTTTTAAATGCATTGGATGTTTGTTACTTAATGTTACTTTTAAAATTATAATACTAATTATATTAAGTCAATCAATTTGAAGGGTCATTATGTTTTGTTTTATGGCGTAACTGATTGGCCTTTTTCGGATAGGCCGCTCCACAGCACCGAAAACTAAAAGAAATGAATTCGTCTGTTAAATGGGAAGGATTCTCCAGATTAAATGTTTAACAGTTCTCTCCGTTATAGTCCTTCGGGTAACCAATTGACAACAAGGGAAAGTTTTCCACGAGTTTCCATTTTTCAATGAAATAGATGATTTTAAAACACGGGAAAAAATTTCGATCAATTTCGAAGTATTTGTAATTAAAAGATATAACGTTAGATCGCGAGATAATCTGTTTAGTTCAACAGAAGATTGAAAAGATGGTGAAACGCTGTGCGAAAATAGCTGCTTACAAGGGAACACACCCAAGTATGAAATCGATATCGCGATTTTATTGGTCACTATCGGTTCATCAGACCTTAATAAAGACTAATATATCGAAATTAGCTGCCACCTTTTCGATTTCGGCATTAAATCGCCTTTTTCCTAAAAAATTTTGTATGCTTTTCTATGGGGATTTGTATTTGTTTTATAAAACGTATCTAATAAATGATCTGGTTGTGCAATACTGTTACATTTGCCTTGGAGCCTCAGAATGTCACCGCC
>NW_015449950.1:1401452-1412522 GCF_000239435.1 Tetranychus urticae
TTTGTGCTTCATCAATTCTGAGACCTTAATCCTCACAGAATGCATACAAAATTTTTTTCAAAAAAGGCGATTTAATGCCGTAATCGAAAAGGTGGCAGCTAATTTTGATATATTAGTCTTTATTAAGGTCTGATGAATTGATAGTGACCAATAAAATCGCGATATCGATTTCATACTTGGGTGTGTTCCCTTGTTAGCCAAGCAAAGTTTCATTTTTTATGATGTTAAAAGATAGATGGTCAAGCCGAAGTTTCGCATAATAACTCAAAATTTTGTTGCTTTGTTACCATAAGCTTAAGATGAGTTTAAATAATATTCCAACTATTATTATTAAATACTGGATAATATTTTTTGCTTATACGAATCTGAATGTTAACGGTTTAGCAAGAAATAAAGTAAAGATTATTAAACAGATGACGATTGATATTTAAATCACTTTATTTAATGTTGAAACATACAAGCAACCAGAAATAAAACGTAGCATTTAATTGAAACTCTAGCTCGTTTCGATAGATTCTCAATTACTGATAGAGAAAGTTTGCTAAAGCCAGAATTATGGTCAGTGATAAGGTAAACATAGAGGCGATAAACTGTGTATTTATGGTGAAAAGGTTCGCAAAAGTGAAGCCAACATCAGTGAATAAAACTCGTCCAATGAAAATCTCATTCTGTAAAAGAAATTGATGAAATGAAATTCAATCAGATTTTGTATCAATTACTGCAAAACGATGAAACAAGTTCTTACCTCATATTTCATGTCCAACTTTTTCATTTTGAATAAAGATTATCCAAACATTTTCGAGATAATAAATTTACTGAGACCAAATAAACAGTTAAATAGATCATAAATAGAGTGTCATTGATGGTGTGAAACATCCAATGAATATTCACTAACGATCGACCGCCAAATGCATCGACGATATTCATTATGTTATAACAAGCATATTGAACATAGAAAAAGGTAACCAAATAGCGAAAATAATTTTCCACTGATTTAGTGGCCTTAACTGCATAGCTATAATATCGACGGCAACATGTCAATGCTGCCAGGTTTGTTGGTTGATTATTTACCAATGAACTAACCTTTGAATTGACCAATTTAAATGCTGCTTGTAAATGGATACAAACATCAACAACCTCCCTGAGGATGAAGAAATATATAACTGGACTGATAATATGTATAATAAAATAAAAAACTTTCCTCCAAACAAGATAATTTTTATTTTCGATAAAACTGAACGAAAGAATAACAGATTGTAGAATCGGGTAAATTAAAAATGCGATATTTTTGTACAACTGTTTTCGAGTTATGAATCTTTTCAATTGATGATCTTGATGAACACCAATTGCATACAAATTGTCAAAATAAGAAGCAATTCCTTTACTTTTAACCAAAATTGAAACGAGGATGAAACGAGAAACCGGTACAATTATATTGAGTGCGGTTCTACACAAAGCATATACATCCAACTTTGAGTTTAACTCGAGCTTACATGCAGATGAATACACTGTGATATTAAATATCATGCTTAGTAATTCTGTCCAAAATAAGAATAATCGCTGATAAGTTCCAAAATATGATTTCTTGAGAAGACGATTCTCTTGGGCTGGTTCTACAGCGTTCATTATTTAATTTAAAGATTCACTAAAAGCACAAGAATGAAATCAAACAATCTGTTTTTACTTATTCAACTTTTATTGAAACACTAATGTTAAGCAAAACATAGACTGAATCTTAATCTATTTCAATGAATTTTGATTTCTTTATATGAGGGTGTCCCTTGATGTCATTAAAGTAATCAATTTTCAACCATTGCGTTCAATTTCAAGCTTTCAATTCTAAAAAAGAAAATTTTCTGTTCACCAGATAAATAAAATATCAGGTTATTCAAAAGTGACTTTTCAACCTTGTTCGACGATAACTTGGCTTTCTTTCGTAGCTTCAAAACAAGTCACTTTTGAATAACCTGGTATTATGTTTGAATTTACAAAAAAAATTAGACAGTTATAATTTCAATAAAAGAGTGAAAATTATTGCGTCTGCATAAGTTTACATTATAAAGTTCACAAAGTCATAGTTTTCATTCAATAACCATTTCCCTGGAAACTTACCTTAAATAACAAAGATATCAATTATATGGTCTAATAAATGATAGATGATAAGCTAAGACTTTTGTTATTACGAATATAGAACAATCTTTCTTTTCATTTCTAATCATATCAATCAAATGGATGAAATTCGCTAAAAATAAAATTCTTTATTTCTCGTTTCGTATTACTTTTTTGAATACTTTATTGAATTCAGTTCGATCAAACCATTGAATAAGTATAGCAATACAGATAATTTACATCAAAGTAAAGGAAATATAATTTTCACCAAGTTCTAGAAATATATCCAATGAATTACAAAATTTATATCATCTTTTCATTTTTGCTCATATCAATCAAATAAATGATGATTGAAAAATTGAAAAAAAGTTTACTCTTTGACGTTGACCAAATATTTTTATCGACTAAAATGAGTTTCAGGTTTCTAAATCTTGAGATTACTCGGAGTGCCAAGTTTAACCGAAAATCAATATGTTATGCAGAAAACAGAATTTATTATCATGATTGAGATACTAAAATTTGAACTAAAAATTGTACAAAAAGTCAGAGGAGTTTTAACTTGACCTCGATGCTCTTGAAAATTGTCGATTGTATAATAGAACGGCTGTTCAAGGTATCTCAACGAAAGAATATTTGTGCTGATTTGCGTTCAATCATGCATGATTATGAAAATTTTGACAGTTTCATAATATTTAAACTTTCAACAGCAAATTAAATAAAGATTATCAGCCCGAAAACGAATGATATTGAAATACTTTTATTTATTATGTTTACAGACAAATGACCAAAAATAAAACCTAGATACTCTGGGTCGTTGTAATAGAGTCAAATTTAATGATGGAGAAAGTTTGCTAAAGCCAGAATTATGGTCAGCGATAAGGTCAACATTGAGGTGATAAACTATGTATTTATGGTGAAAAAGTTCGCGAAAGTGAAGCCAACGTCAGTGAATAAAACTCGTCCAATGAAAATCTCATTCTGGTAAAGATATTGATGAAATGAAATTCAATCAGATTTTGTATCAATTACTGCAAAACGATGAAACAAGTTCTTACCTCATATTTCATGTCCAACCTTTTCATTTTGAATGAAAGCTCATACAGATTATCCAAACATTTTCGAGATAATAAATTGACTGAGACCAAATTAATAGTTAAATAGATCATAAATAGAGTATCATTGATGGTGTGAAACATCCAATGAATATTCATTGATGATCGACCGCCAAACGCATCGACGATATTCATTATGTTATAACAAGCATATTGAACATAGAAAAATGTAACAAAATAGCGAAAATAATTTTCAACTGATTCAGTTACCTTAACAGCATAACTGTAATAACGACGGAAACATATCAGTGACTCCAGATTGGTTGGTGGGTTCTTTACCAATGAATTAACCTTTGAATTGACCATTTTAAATGCTGCTTGTAAATTGATACAAACATCGACAATCTCTCTCAGGATAAGCAAATATATAGCTGGATAAATAAAAACCAGTATTGTATGAAGAGACTTTCTTATATCAATATTGATAAAATGCCAAACATTAAGAGTATATTGTAGGATTAAGAAAGTTGAAAATACGATATTCTTGTACAACTTGTCCAAAGTCCCTTTTGGACGACTCTAAAAATGTTTTCTTTACAGTCATTGATTTTAAACAATCATTCTTTTAATTCAAAGGCAATTAGAACCAATTCAGACCAAAAATCATTAAATCTTAATTCAAAATTTGCGATTTTGAACTCAATTTCTATCTTGATACATTAACCAACAGATGGCGCCACTGTATTAGTTTCCTTTTTTCGTATCTGCCATAGTTGTTTACTATATTTCCCGCATTTTTGTATAATTTATCTGTCAGTATTACTTTATTTTCTTATCGTATTATTCATTTATCCTAATTTTAATGTCTTCAATCAAGAATAACGGAGACCATACCTATTCGTGTATGCCTTTCTGTCAGCCCAACATCATCGAGGAGAAACGGATCTATCAAACTGATCCTGAAAGTGGTGAAATAAGTATAGTTGGTACTATTGGACGGATAGTTCATCCACAGACCGCAATTAAAAGAGCCAATATTTATTTAGTGAGTGGTTCAAAAAGTGAAAAGTATGATCTTCAAACGCTGATTTCTGAAGCCAAACAACTTAGAGAAAATTTTCTCACGGTGGCAAAAAATATGAAATTAAATCCACATTTTGCTTTTTAGCGAGGATTCGCATTTGCCCCTCCTGATTTGAAATGTACCTTTTGCGGCGAGATAGTAAAATTTCGAGAACCTACCGTTGGCAGAACCTATCTCAACATTTGGCACGCGTACACCCTGAGAAATTGTCGAATGGGGATGGTTTACAACCAGTTGATTTTGAAAAATGGAAAAATGCAGGAAAACAATGATTTTCTTTGAATTTAATAAAGAATTTTGCTGCTTAATTTATCGGTTTCATTCTTTGTTTACTTGTAACGGCGTCTGACAAATTTCAGCTTTTGATCTCATGAAAAGCTTTCTCTTGTTCTTCACTCCAAATAAAAGGGACATCTTTTCTAGTTAATTTAGTCAGTGGTGCAGCAATCTCAGAAAATTTTGGGATAAATTTTCGATAATAGCCAGCCATACCAATTAAGCTTCTTTTACACAACTACACTACTAGCTTCTAATACCGGTAACATCGCGAGGAGCTTCGAAATTTTTAACATCTTTGATCTTTTCTGGGTCAGTTTTCATTCCTGATTCATATAAACCATCCGGGGTTGTAAAAGCAGTCTTTTGGCAATCATCTGGATGTAGCGTTAATTGCTAATATCCTGAATTTAAATCAAGAGCAGTAAAATAAGAGCCCTCGTAATGACAAAATGCTATCAATATTTGGCAATGGGTAGACATCCTTTTTAGTAATTGCATTGACCTTCCGGAGGTCTACACACATCTCCCTACTTACTACCATCAGGTTTGGAAACTAGTACAATGGGAATAGCCCAAGTTGAGGCAGAGGGTCTGACGACTCCTTGTTATCTATTGTTATCTCCGACAGTTATCTTTGCACTTAAATGAAATTTAACAAAACAATCAACATGAAAATTTTTATTTTCAATAAACATCTTGGATCGAAAGATTTTACCTGAATAAAGAGAAATGAAAATGAGACTTATGATATACAGTTAACTAGTGAAGAATCATTGTATTAAAGCTGTACTTACATTGCTTGATGTCCGAATTCTCGTTGCAACGATGTAAAAAGCACAGGTAATTAATTCAACATCATTTGAGAGTCTCTATTGTTTTCTAAGTAACTTAAAATGTTTTCTAAACAAATTAAGACCCTATTCAACGGAACTGTACAGCATGTACTAGTGAAACGTCGAGCGTGATCAACCTTCTTCTTCTTTATAGAGAATTTCCTCGTTGGCATCACATTTGGTAGTATCACATAAACTATTTCGATCGATGTTGATCGTTATAAACACATTGCACAGTCACAATCGATAATTGAATCATCTTCACTCGACACTATTTCTCCTTCTTCCAAGGCAAATAAATCTTCTTGTTGATTGTCACTAACATTCACTTCCATTTGTTGTGAGTCATTTTTTGATGCATTATCAACAGTCAACGTTCGCAACATTAGCAAATCCGCTAGATGGTACTCATTTCGATGGTAAAAACTTGTAACGAGTAACATTTTTCCTAATTTCATCATCTTTTTCTCAAACATCAGTCTGGAGACTTCTGATATTTTTCAGTCTTGATTTCATTGTTTTTATTGTAATTTGCTTTGTCAATTTGATCCAATAAGCACAAGATTCAGGATGTCTGATCATGTAAGTACAGGGCATTTCAGCTAATTTTACCGTTGTATATTGGCTATATCTTTGCCACTGAGTGACCTTGAGGTAGGATATTTTGTTTATGGAAATTTGGGCGATACTCAATTGTCATATTTCAAGGGCTGGGTCATTCATTGCGTTAGAGGATTGCCCTCTTAGAAAATGACCTTTAAATATCAGTTAGAGGTGAAATAACTCAATGCCCTTGAATAACCTTGACCTTGAAATATGACAATTAAGTATCGCTTAATATTCCATAAACCAAATATCTAACTATAAGGCCAATCAGGGGCAAAGATATAGCCAATTTACAACGATTAACTGATTTTTTATTTTTTAGGCTTATGATGATGTTTCTGAGAATGATTTACGTGCGAATGTAATATTGGTTTCTCAAAGGTTAAGTTTACATATTTGCAGTGAAATGTTTCAATTATTGCTCCTGAAAACGTCTTTCGAGGGTGTGAGATGTATCTGAACCATGGATGTATTCAGTGACAGAAAGAAATTATTCAAGTATAGCACATTCCATGTTACCGAACACGTTTATTCACTTTACTTACATTTTCTAATATTTATTTCCTTGTTTTCATACCTAATTTCATAATTCAATTTATTCAAGATGCCTACTCGTTCACTTTGTGTTCCTCAAGGTAAAAATTCTTCTTATATTTAGTTTTATCCTATTAAACAAATTTACCAAAACTCTTTTTTCAATTTTCTCAATTTTTAGCTACCATCGAAGTACGCAACAGATACGGAACTAATCAGGAAATATTTATTGATACGACCGACGAGCACGCGAAACGCAAATTTCTTGATCAGGTAATATTAATATATCATAATTCTGTTCACATAACTAATTCCCTTTCGCTTTCCCTTCCAGGTAACATCCATTAGCTGGAATAACCAGATCAGATAGCTATACTTTCAAGATATGTATTCATCCAGATGATAACCCTTCTGGTAAAACGATCGATTTTGTAAGCACTGATGCAGGATATCTTGGATTAGATGATTTGCTAGAATAGAGAATGCTACAGGATGGGGCTTACTACTCAATAGTATTTTGGCGTGTCGCTGAAACTAATCCAAGAAAATTTATGTGTATTTAATGTATTTTTATGGTCTGCTAGTCATCCAGTTGAGTAGTTCCGAATCTAATTCATTGGCTCATCGAAACTCATTTGCAAATAAACATGTATTTCATTCTCTGCTAGTTATCCAAAAGACTAGTTCAAACTTGCAAATTCTGTGCAAACACATGAATTCACATGACATAAAATTTGTGTTAACAATCATTTTTATGTCTATTCAACTTATATTTAACCAAACCCCAGCCAGAGTTTAACGTTGCGGAGACTTCACGCAGTGTCTGAAGCAAATTTTAGCTGAATGAGTAGCCTCAGCAATCAAACATTCTGACAAATCTTTAGACAATTACCGTTTGTAATATTTGTTTAACGCAAAATCGGATGAACTTTATTCTATAAACACAATGCATTTGTGACTATTTGTGTAAATTGTTGCCATTAGGTACAAAAGTGATGTCTTTCGCTTCTGCATTTAGATCTAAGAGTTTGATATTCAGATAGCTGCAATAAATTGTATTATTTAGTGATACTGATGTTCTATAAAATTTTCACCGATTTCTAGCCAATAATTTCGTAATTATAAGTCTGATTCAATGAGCCGCGGTACGGTGGCGGTACTGTATACCAATCTAGAGATTATATGTGTTGCACAACGCTAATATTTTTTCTTCATAGCTTGAAAGACATGCAATATTATGTCGCGTTGTTTTCACATGTCGCGTACGACGGATTTTAAGAAGAATTTGAAAATTTGTGAAACTTGATTTGTCAAACTTATGATCCAGCTTGTGCTGCACGTAGGGAAGAAGAGAAGAAAGCGCCAGAAGCATGGGATAAGGCAAAATTACAGTCTGTGTGATTGTATTACTGTCGGAATATGACATAAGTGTAGGGAGTTGAAATAAATTGATTCAATATTAATGATATTATTTCAGGCAAACACAAAATTTTGCAATGTTTTTCTCTCTACCTCAGCATTTTCTCAGGTATGTAGTTAGCCTGAGGTGACAGTGATTTTCATAGCAACAACCAAACCTCAGCCAAGATTCACAACGATTTGCCAACGATTTTCATCATCTCTGAAACTGCTTCTCTTAATTCTGAAAGGGACCATGTATGTCTTTCAGGAGTAACAATTTGGAAATCGTCACTGTATATAAAAGTAGTGGTACCAGTAGCAGTGGTTGCGGTTTTCGTGTGATCATCACAATTGATTAGCTGCGCTATATCCTCACTGAAAAAAAGATTGTTTAATATAATTTACTATTTCTTAGTGCAAGTTTTATATCAGGTCAATACTCACACATAATCATAATTGTTGTTTTTCAAGACTGCAAAACCTTTTTCACTTTGAAAGTCAACCGGTATTTGAAGCCGAAATTGTAAAGCTGTTGCCAAATATTATCTTTTTCCGGAAAATTTCTAGGTTTACAGAGCCACTCAGGGAGTGCATCACCTCTTGTTTCATTCTCGGCTTCATCAACTTCGTCAGATGAACTCACGAGATCCAACGCAGATAGAGGGGATCTTTCAGATGCAAGGATTGGCGAGATTGAATCACGGAAAGCGGTGTTGATGCCGGGATAAGCAGTGGAATTCGCTATGATTGGTGTCATGTATCCCCTTGTAGTTGCAAGAGGAAACACAACATATCAGCTTCATTCTGGAAAAGCATTCCAGTGGCAGATGATGGTTCGACAAATTCTGTAGATTGTTGTGTGAACATACTTTCTTGCTGATGTGGATATTCATTAAGAACATTTTCTAAGAAGGTTGACGTACCCATCGTATCCATCGGAGGATCTTGGCGTTGAAATGAAATATAGTCGGGCAATGTTGGCAGAGGAAATTTTTTATTATGTTCAACAACACCTGGATGCTTAGTAATATCTTTCCCCGAATAACATAATTCACTCAGTCGTGGTGGTGTTTGTTTTTTCAATGCTTTTCATTTCTACCTGTAAGGAAAAGTTCATTTTTTCCAAATATAATACTACAAAATGGTGAAGGCGTGAGAGGAAAAAAACTACTTACTCATATTGATGAGATAATAGGGCCAATATATAAGCGGTTCATTGTTTTGGATTTGATATGCCAAGAATAACCTCGCACCGTAATTCGTGCGATTTTTTGAGGAAAATTTCCAAAGACAAATATCATCAAGTGATTTCGTGGAATATTTCTTTTTATTGTAGTCTGGCCCTTGCGTGGTAGTAAGATAACGAACATAGAATTTAGCTTTTTTCGATTCATGATGTTATTAAAACTAAGAGATGATTAACTGAAAAAACTTTTATGAAATTAAATTTAATAAATTAAATAGAGGATAGTTATAGTATTGAAATCATTAAACAAGTACAAATATCGAAAATAACTGCAATCACAATACTTTCTCGATATATCGTATCCTCTCATCGATCTCATGCACGAGGCAAAGCTGAGTCAATAGCAATTTTTTGATTTTCATATTGTTGTCTGATTGTTTTCTTGAAATGTTTTCACAGATTGTTTTGACAAAAGTGATGATGATGATGGCAATGAATTGCAAGGTGCCTAGTTCGAGTTTTTACAACCGTTAGTACGAGTTATTTATCATTGTAATTTATTCATAAATGTCATTTTTGCCATTTAACAACAAATAAAAATGTTTTGCAACTGCAATCAATATATTTAAAGCCCATAGAATTCGTTGAAATCAGTTAATTTAACTATCGCTAAGATTATTCAGTAAGCTATAATTTGCTATAGCCACTGAGCTTATCTGGTAGACATGTAACTCATTCTGGCTGGGGTTTGTTTTATGCTGTGGCACTCATTGACTTGATACCTCGAGCTAACCTTGCGCCTGCAAAAATGCTGAGACACGTAGAAAAAAGGTTGAATTTTGTGTGCTGTTGCAATTAATTTATGAGAACTATTGCTAGAATTAATTTCAATAATTCCCTTTTACTCAGTTAGCTAAGATTTCCTCAGTCACTGAGTAGACTTATCTCAACAGGAGAGTGAGATTATAGACTTCTTGCAATCTGCAATCCGTTTCATGCTGTGTAAACGCACTGACTCGAAACGTCGAGCTGACTCATGCCTGAAAAAACTGGATAATGGTTATAACGTCGTGTATTTGGCTTGATTTACAGCAAACCAGTCTATATCAAATGGGCCGAGCTCAACCGGGAGCAACTACCCATGCTCTAAATCATTGGTTATCGACGAAGCCCACGAAGCTTTCGTTGATGCGGCAGAATTAGAGGGCTCTGTGAAAGAGTATCACTGAACAACGGATAATTTGCATTGTATTCCTGGACGACTTGACGATCTATAAGATTTTTCCCAGTGTACATTTTTTATTTCAAATGGAATAGACGGCTCGTGGTTTAGGAAACGAACCCGTTACTCGAAACTGATAAATCGATACAATGGTTGTACAATCAGATACCGGGCGTTTTTTTTTCAATTTACGCCTGTTCGTGGTTATAAATCACGAACCAAAGGTCATAGAGACTTGATACTTACGGTATAGACTTTTGGCGAATGCACAACGATATGTTTAGAGTTTCAAGGTCATCCAAGGTCATTTGTCGGCTTTTGCTCCTTTTGACCTTTAAACCATTTCAAGGTCATTTTCAGATAGTATTTTTTTTCTACTATCGTTTGGCCTCAAAAACAAACTTCTAATATTGCTTCTGCGGATACAAATTGAAATTGAATCATTCTTGCCGGTCTTAGTCTCGTAAAGTGAACAACATTTTCTAAAGCCTTTTTATGCTGATTTTCAACGCTGAAACTCTGTTTGATATCACAATAATGACTTTCAGAGAATTTGACGGTCATGTCAAGGTCATAGTCAAAAACTGCCAAAGTTTGCCCTTGAAGGACATAACTTATATTTTATCGTTCTCAACACTGTCTGCACGTTATCATTTTCATTATCATTTTATCAAATTATCAACATGCCGCGCTACTCTATCAAAGAAAATATAAATTTACTTTAGTACTGCTTATACGCCAATCATGACCTTGACAAGGCCAAT
>NW_015449950.1:1416853-1459589 GCF_000239435.1 Tetranychus urticae
TCAGCCATGATGACACCTTCGAGCTCCACCCGTGCTCGAGGCAAGCGAATCTAACTTCTTATAATCTACCGATAGCTACCAATGAACTCTCAATATCAATTGATCAGACCTTGATCATCCCTTGTTAGATTATTAGACGATTGACTCGACTAACTCGAACAACTTTCACTGTTTTCAGTCTTTTGAAAGAATTAAGAAAATCCAACGAATTTATGATTTTTCTCAGCTCCTCAGAGACAAAATGAGTTGTTTTTTATTCACATGTTATCGAGTCGAGTTAGTCGATGAAGGTATCGACTTCGACTTTTCATCGACTGACTGACTGACTGCATCGACTAACTTCGGTATCTAAAAACAAGTTCTTACCTCATATTTCATGTCCATTCTTTTCATTTTGAACGAAAGCTCATAAAGATTATCCAAACTTTCTCGAGACAAGTAATTGATTGAGACCAAATTAACAGTTAAATAGATCGTCAACAGAGTGTCATGGATAGTATAAAACATCCAATAAATATTCATTGATGATCGACCACCGAATGCATCGACAATATTCATTATGTTATAACAAGCATATTGAAGGTAGAAAAAGGTAACGAAATAACGAAAATAATTTTCCACTGATTTAGTGGCCTTAACAGCATAACTGTAATATCGACGGCAACATAGCAATGATTCCAAATTAATTGATTGATTATTTACCAATGAACTAACCTTTGAATTGACTAATTTAAATGCTGCTTGTAAATGAATACAAACATCAACGATCTCTCTCAGGATAAAAAAATAAATAACTGACTGTATTGAAAGCATAATAAAATAAAAAACTTTCCTCCAAACCGGATTACTTGACTTTTCAACAAAACCGCATAAAAGAATAACAAATTTAATGATTAACAGAGTTAAAAATACGATATTTTTGTACAACTGTTTTCGAGTTATGAATCTTTTCAATTGATGATCTTGATGAACACCAATTGCATATAAATTGTCAAAATAAGAAGCAATTTCCTTACTTTTAACCAAAATTGAAATGAGGATGAAACGTGAAGCAGGTAAAATTATATTGAGCACGGTTCTACACAAAGCATATACATCCAACTTCGAGTTCAACTCGAGATTACATGCAAATGAATACACTGTGATGTTAAATATCGTACTAAGTAATTCTGCCCAAAATAAGAATAATCGCTGATAAGTTCCAAAATATAATTCCTTGAGAAGACCATTCTCTTGGACTGGTTCTACAGCGTTCATTATTTATTTTAAAGATTAACTAAAAGCACAATAATGAAATCAAACAACCTAACTTCACTTTTTTAACTTTTATTATAACGCTAATATGAGGGAAAACATAAGATGAATCTTGATCTTTTTCAATCGTATTTTGATTTCTTTTAATGAGAATGTCCATTAGTGTTATTGAAATAATCCCGCTTATGTTATACAATCATTCTCGTTTGTTTAGAACCAACTTTCATATGAACACAACCAACATTCAAAAGAGTAAAGCCGGCTGACTGTAAAGTCACAGAGTTTTCATAACAACAAAACCGCGTTCAAATGACCAAAACTCATTTTCATAAGACAAAAACTCTCGAGTTAAAGAAGCATCTTTATTCAGGGTGTAGACTGTTTCGTCAATTGTTAATTGCTTCTTTTCTGAGGCATCTTGGAATATAAGTTAACATTTTGATAAAGGAGGGTCTCCAGAAATCTTCACTTTTTTATCCTTTTGAGTTAAGATGCGGAACTTTTTTTTTAAGTAGAACTTTTCAAGCTGAGTTCAAAAATAATAACAATTTTTATCTGAGATTAATCGTTTTTGAGTTTTTGAAGGTCAAAGTGGCCGACTTTTCGGGTCGTTTGGTCTCTTGTTGATCAAGGCTCGAAGCTGATTCTTAGGATATCAATAGTTCATGATTAGGCCTATCAAGTGGATTTTTCAGATTGTCTCTACAATGCTTCATTATCTCATTATCTTGCTTTGAAAATATACGGACAAACGTCCCGCTCTGGCCGGCAGTTGATCGCAGCCACTAGAAACTCAATATGTATCACTAGCACACGAGGTTTAATAAAAGTGATTTTCAATATTTTGAAAATACACTATTATTCAACAGAAAAATCGCAAGCGAAAACTCCATGTTAAATCCCATAGAAAAATTTTAAAGTCGATAATCGGTTACGAAAGTGCTTATAATACATCAGAAAGGATCCATTATTACCCTTAAACATCAATACGAAAATAAATCAAAGCTTGTTTTCGAGATATTGCAATAAAAGTTAAGATTTCGTTCTTCGCTTCTTCTAGTGATAACTTTTCAATAAGACATGCTAAAGATATTATAATTGATATTCATAACCACAAAAGTAGATAAAATATTTTTTGTATCTCAAGGTCATTCAAGGTAAATATTTGTACAAGTCAAAATTGTGTATAACAACTCTTGATCGATAATAATAGGCCGATTAAAAATGAAAAAATGAAAGGCTGATGGAGCAAAATATTTTATTTATTATTCAAATCAATCAGTCATCAAAAGGTTTTTAATATTATATTTCAGTCGTCTTCATCATCAGACTCGTATCTTACTGTCAAGGTTGACATTGGTGCTCTTGTGATCTTTATGCTTTCTTGGTGCCTTGCATAGCCTAAATACCAAATAACTGTCGCAATATGAGCGCAGCATCCTATAGTTCTCATGCCATTTTTGCATGTACAAATATAATGAATATTTAATGGTGCGTGTTTGTCGTAAAGAACATAAGCTAGGTACTTAGCTGCATTAACGTGCCTAGATTGTATTCTGGCTCTAATAAGAACTGGATCAACTGCTTGTATATTGGTCCCACTCAGGTCTAATGGTCGCAAAATATCTTTATAGACTTGTATAAAGAATCCTCCATTGGAAGATACATGTTCTGCATAGTAACCATATGCTTGCTTTATTTGATAGGACCCAAGCGTGAAATGCATTAGCTGATTGAGTGTTAAGACTGGGAATGAATGATGAAGATTTTCACCGTCTATGTTGGCCCACTGACGACTCTCTTGAACGTATCTTTTAAATCTACGAACGATTTCTTTCATTGGATTGTCTGGAAGATTGCGTCTCTGCATTTCAGAAACAATATCAAAATCAACATCTTTGTCTGACTCAAGCCGTGAACCAAACTTATTGAGTAGAGCACAGGCTATTCTGAAGTCTGTAAATGCATGGTCTAAGGCTTTATTTTGCCATACATTATTGAAGATTCTATAAACAGACTTAACTCTACCATTGACATCCTCGACTGCGTATCGAACTTTAGTTACTATACGAGAGTGATTTGCCTGTTCTGTTGTGAAGGAAGATTGATTCTTATTTAGTAAAGATGGCATGTAAGTTTTGAATCCAGCAGTGATAAGTTGTTCTTCGACATATCTGAATCCTCTATCCAGTACGAATATGTCATTCTGCTGGAAAAAATTTTGAAATGAGTCATAACCCATTAGCTCTGACATTATAGCAGAGTCATTTTTTGAAGCTTCATAAGGGCCTGTAACCTCTAGAATATAACCATCAGTAGCTATTATAACCATTGGTTTAAACAGGTTTCGATATTTATGTGGAGAATATGAGGCTCTCTGAAAAGGGAAGTTGGCACTTTTCTGATGATACACATAAGTACCATCACAAACAACAATCAATTTTTGTGGATCTGAGTCAGCAAGAAGACCACTGGCGATGTGCGTATTGTGTGCTAATGCATCTTCTCTCGTAATATTGTCGAAACCAATGTATTTAGGTACGAACTGAGAGTTCAGAGCATCTCTTGCTTGAGTCACATAACTGTATCCAGTTGAACAGGGAATGCCAATAATGTCGAATATTCTTTCCCATGATTCGCCAGTTCTTAGCTTTGCAAGATAACAAGCTACTGCTCTCTCAGGGAACTGAATATCGGTGCTAAGCTTGATTTCGTTTGTAAGCTCTATTAATTGTCGCATAGTGAGTGAAGTCCATCTTCTTGAAATCTCATCGGATATTTCATCACATCTTCTGAAGGTAAAACGCTCTTGAATTTTATTTGGAAATGAAAAAACATCTTCGATGTCTTCAACTGTGAATTGTCTGGTTAAATAAACTTGGTCAATAAACTCAATGGCGCCAAAAAAATCGTGATGTTTGCAGATTCTTGCCATAGCGTTTACATAGATGTTTTTATTTTTAAGAAGATAGATTCTTTCAGCTAGAAGAAGGTTTCTAGCATTTGCACGACCTGGCCATCGGCAACCAAAGACGCAAGATAGTCTTGGGCACTCAACCTTCTGATACTTGGTCAATATTGTTGGAGCTTGAACTAAAGGGGTTTGTGCCTCATCTGAGTCGATCTCCATTCTAGCTTCACGTCTAGAAGGAGGGGCTGGAATCAACTGTAAGTTCAAATCCGTACGCCGCCGCGTTGAGCCTGAATTAGATGAAGAGGCATAAGATACTGGAGGGGGCGGCATTGACAGTTGATCTCGCTGCGATGATGATGTGGTAGCTTCCGATGAGTCAGAAACTGATCCAGATGATGCCGATGATGTAGAGGCTACATTTGAACTATATGAAGCACTGGATGTGCTATAGGCAGAGGAAAGTCCTTGGTCACTATCATATGCTTGCGCAATCTGGACTCTTCTTTGAGACAACTGTCTTTCCCAATGATTGAATTTAAATCTACAGGACCTGCACATATAAGATGTTTTTGGCACAGTTGAATCCTTTGAAAGTTCAGGATTAAGCCGCATGAACTGTCTGAGATTTGTGCGATCTGTCGAGCTCACTAAAACCCTCCTTTTGCTCGTAACAAAAACATCACATATTGCACATTTAGATCCCATCTTGAGAATGTAAAGGTTGGTAAATGCTGCGAGAAAAAACAATGAAAACAAAAGAAAATAAAAAAAGCTAAAAAAGTCAAAAGTGTTAGAGTGCTTCAGAACAGAACAGTTATTGCGATGACGCATGCTTACCGACAATATGTAAAAAAACCAATAAATATCAATATTCGTAAGCTGTGATGGCAAAAGAGCAATAACAGTGCGGCTCAAAAGTTACGAGGAGAGTAATGGTTGAAGAAATAAAAAGTTGTAAAATGAAGTTTAATAGCAAACTGGAAAACTGGAAACTGTTTCCTCATTAGTTGATGCTGATACAAATAGACAAATAGGATTTCTTCTATACAGATACCTTATCAGCCTTTCATTTTTTCATTTTTAATCGGCCTATTATTATCGATCAAGAGTTGTTATACACAATTTTGACTTGTACAAATATTTACCTTGAATGACCTTGAGATACAAAAAATATTTTATCTACTTTTGTGGTTATGAATATCAATTATAATATCTTTAGCATGTCTTATTGAAAAGTTATCACTAGAAGAAGCGAAGAACGAAATCTTAACTTTTATTGCAATATCTCGAAAACAAGCTTTGATTTATTTTCGTATTGATGTTTAAGGGTAATAATGGATCCTTTCTGATGTATTATAAGCACTTTCGTAACCGATTATCGACTTTAAAATTTTTCTATGGGATTTAACATGGAGTTTTCGCTTGCGATTTTTCTGTTGAATAATAGTGTATTTTCAAAATATTGAAAATCACTTTTATTAAACCTCGTGTGCTAGTGATACATATTGAGTTTCAAGTGGCTGCGATCAACTGCCGGCCAGAGCGGGACGTTTGTCCGTATATTTTCAAAGCAAGATAATGAGATAATGAAGCATTGTAGAGACAATCTGAAAAATCCACTTGATAGGCCTAATCATGAACTATTGATATCCTAAGAATCAGCTTCGAGCCTTGATCAACAAGAGACCAAACGACCCGAAAAGTCGGCCACTTTGACCTTCAAAAACTCAAAAACGATTAATCTCAGATAAAAATTGTTATTATTTTTGAACTCAGCTTGAAAAGTTCTACTAGAAAAAAAAGTTCCGCATCTTAACTCAAAAGGATAAAAAAGTGAAGATTTCTGGAGACCCTCCTTTTGACTTATTAATTGTGATTTACCATCTTCAATGGAAGTTCATTGGAAAAATCAGTGATAATCGTCTTTGCATACCCTGAATAAAGTAACTCTTTAACTCGAGAGTTTTTGTCTTATAAAAGTAGGTTTTGGTCATTTGAAAGCTGGTTTTGTTGTTTTGAAAGCTCTGTGTCTTTACAGTCAGTCGGTTTTACTCTTTTGAATGTTGGTTGTGTTCATATGAAAGTTGGTTCTAAACAAACGAGAATGATTGTATTATATGTTCACAAAGTCATAGTTTCCATTCAATAATCAATATACCTGGAAATTCACCTTTAAATAACAAAGATATCAATCATACGGTCTAATACATGAAAGATGATAAACTATAACTTTTGTCATTACGAATATTCAATGATCAATCTTTTCATTTCTAATCAAATCAATCAAATGAATGAAATTCACAATAAATAAAATTATTCATTTCTAAGTTTTGGGTTAACTTTACTTCGACTCAATTGAATTAAGTTTCATTTAACAATTGAATAATCATGGGGATAATTGTGTTTTCCGAAAGTTTTTTTCAAAAGAAGGGTCTAAGTTTCGCATCGATTTCTACCTATAAAAGCAGTGTTGATAAATCATGAAATCGATTCATCTAAAGGCCCCTAGGAAAGACTTGGAATCAATTGTAACAAAACTTTTATTATGTGCCCAGACAAAATGAATGCGACTCTGATTAGAGCTTCGTCTATTTTCAGGTCGAATTTCTTTAGACGCTAATTTGTCTCATGTGTTTTCTTTCGAGATTTCATAAGTTTCATATTTAGTAATCAACTTTTTTTAATATTTAATTTGCATTTTTTAATCAAAAATTACATTTAGATTTCTACAACTTGAAAAGATTTTTCGGGTGAATGAATGGTTTCCCTGGTAAAGTCGCATTATGAGAGGGATTAATGTAGCTCAAAATAAAAACCTATCCTTCAATTGAAACTCTAGCTCGTTGTAATATACTCACAATTATGGTCATGGATGATTCAGGAATGAGCAATTAAGTAATTTTTGTCAGCTTTGGATGCTTGTTTTGTACTGTTAGTTCAAAATTAATGTATTAAAAGTTATACTCTTACAAAATTAAGTCCAAGTGTTTGATTTAAAAAACATTGACTCTAATTACATTGATCACATCTCTTGATAACTTGATGATTTTGAACATTAAATTATGATAGCTCAGCTAATTGGGAATGGATTTTTTTAAATCAAATGCATTTGATCATTGAAATAAGTCACTTGATTCTCAGTTGATTGGCATTAAGTTACTGTTGAGGAATTGAAAACTTGGATCTGTTATTAAGAAATGAACCTAAATATTGAAGTGTTAAAAATAGGAAAGAGAAATGATTCAATTTATTATCCTCTTTCGCAGTTCTGTCTGTTCCTGTGTCTATCTTGAGTCAATTTTCATGTGAAAGTCTATTCTTTATTATTTTTTGCAGAAAAGGATATTTTAATTCACTTTGGGTTGATTGGGTAATTTGGGTAGTTAGGTAAACTAAGATTGAACCAGTTTTGTTGGGTAACTCAACATTTTAATAAACAAATCTTGTTGAAGAAAAGATACTTTTTAATTATGAAGACTTGAAATTGAGAGTTACTATGACATTCAACAAAATTCAACAAATCATTGAAAAGGCAACTTATTCAAAAGGTATTGCAGGTGCTATTTTCATGGTACAATGTAGAAATGCAATGTTAAAATAAATGGTTATTAAGATTTGTTTTAAAGTTATCCATTAATGTTCGATGATAGACTCCGATACTAGATCCATCTTCACGTAGCCAGTCGACTTTTTATCCTTGCCATTGAAATGAAAGTTATAGCATTTGTTTTCCTCTGTAACAATTGACTTGACATGATCAAGAACCATGTTTAATGCAATAACAAATGCCATTTGTCTCTGTTCCTTAATTAAATTGTCTACATTCAACTTATCGATATTTTTAATTGTAAAATCTCGTTCGCATTTAGCACGGATAACTGTATCAACTCCAGTAAGAGTAGCCAATGACCACCAAATGTTAGCATGGCAAGATAAATGTGATACTCTCGGCCCATTGAACTTTTTGATCAAAACAAACTTCATTTCGTCAAATGGTTTATCCAGTTCTTGTTCACTTTCAACACAACCCAAATATCCTGAATGTAATATTTGGTGAGACCCAATCTTTGAATGAAAAACACCATAAAATGAATCCTCTTCCCTTCCAGAAGTACCCTGAGAATGATTGCTATTCTTAGTAATCAAACGTTGTAAATTATTTGCAACGTACATCAATTTATTGCTCTGCTCGAAACGTCCATCAATCAAATCTTTTTCCCCAGTGGAAGTGATCTTATTAAGTTCAATCTTTCCTCTGATTTTGACAGCAGAAAGGTTCCAATCGAATTCATAATATGGAGAAATCATGATATCTTTCAGTACACCATTATTACAGATAAAATCGTAATGCAAGTTGCGCACGATTGTTTCATTCTCCAGAATCCATCGAGATAAGTATGTTCTTTTTGACAGTTCATATCGATACTTGGTATTTGGATCATATCCTTGAAGGCAGTCGATAGAGACTGGATTAGGTATTAAGTTCAAATACCGAAGAGCTGATTTATCTGGACAATAAACACTTTCATTTTCATAATTGCAATAGAGCGAGAAATATCCAAGTCTTTTTGGTCCTTCCAAACTTTGGTTAGGGTTTGTCCGGGCACATTTTAGGTCCAACTCTTTTTCCACAAAAGTATTATTTCCACTTGTAGACAACATTTTAAAGTTAAAATTTTGATTATTCACTTATAAATTGAATGTAAAATGCACATAAGAAAATACAAACGAATGCATTGAGTTTGACGGTTCTTTTAACTTTCTTTGCGCATCTAATTCCCATTGGTGTGATAGATGAATATACGGTTAATACCTAATTGTAATCTTATCACATCGATGGCAATTGGATGCGCAAAGTAAATGAAAAGCACCGTCAAACTCAATGCATTCGTTTGTATTTTTATCTTCACCACAATTGGCTTTCAGAGGCTTGAGTTCACTAATAATTTAAAAGATACGGTTAACTGAAACAGCGAATAGTGGATTCCATAACATTAAGCTGAGCCTCCGATGTTTTTTGAAGACTGGATCTACTGATAGCTGAATCTTGGAGAATTGAACTTTTTGATCAAAACAAATTTCATTGCCTCAAATGGTTTGTCCAGTCCTTCTTCCCTTTCGACACAATGCAACCATCCAGCATGAAGGATTCGATGTTATCCAAGTGAAAAACACCATAAAGTGAATCATTTTCTTTACCAGAGCTACATTTAGGGCAATTTTTGTTCTTTGTAATCAAACGTTGTAAATTGAAAGCTGCATAGGTTGCTTGGTTATCTCTTTCAGACTGTCTAGCAATCTTTTCTTTCACCTCAATCGTTTCGTTCCTATTAAGAACAATTTTTCCTTTGATTTTGATAGCAGAAAGGTTCCAATCGTTATCATTACATTTTACATTCATATCTTTTATTAAACCATTGTTAACGATGAAATCAGAAGGAAACTTTTTCATTGTTTCTTCATTGTCCAAGACCCATCGCAATAAGAGCATATCTCTAGAAATAACATGACCATACTTTACATTAGAGTCGTACCCTTGTAGACAGTCTACATTCACTGGATTGGGTAAGTCCAGGTACCGTAGAGATGATTTATCTGGACAGTAAACACTACCATTATTATTATCATAGCACGAAAAACTTCCAAGTCTCTTTGGTGCTTCCAGTACAACATTATCAAGGTGCATTTGCTTAACATCCAACTCGTGAATGACGATATTTCTTACTCTCTCAACGACTCTTCGGCATGCAGTAGGACCCAATGAGTAGCAACTAATTGCAACTCTCGCGAAATAACAAAGGCTATTTAACGAGTAAACAAAGAAAATAAAGAGAAAGTTTCTCTGAGAAAGAATGAACTTCTCTCAAAGAAAATTGACTTATCCAAAGGATCGCATATCAGTTAAGTGCAGTTTCTAAGAAAACGAAGGAAAAAAGAGAAACAAAGATTAATCATAAAAGGAGTCACATAGCAATCAAGCCCAAAGAGTTCTTTGATCTTGTAATGTAATATCAATTCAAAGTTTCACCATCATTTGTAAATGTAATGTCCAATGTAGTGTTGTTATGATTTGGTATTTTTAATTTCCCAAACAAATATTATGATGATCTCACGAAACAATGGCTGAAGTACAAATTAGCATTGACGATAGTAATTTTTGTTTGATTCATCTAGGTTATGATCTGTCTTGACAATCAACGCTTTATTATCCAAAATGAAGTATGAACCCACATTTTCGTGAAAAACAGCATAATCTCCATCTTTTCAAGAGATGCATTTAAGGACATTGGTATTCGCGGTTATCCAACGTAATAATAACAATTTCTTATGCTATACTGTATAAATTCAAAATTTTTTAGTCATCTGTAAATGTAAAAATGAAATATTCAAGTTTATTGTTGCTGTAAATTTAGTGCTTTTTGACTTTTCAAATCCACAAAATATTAACATAACCTTAAAAAACAGTTAATGCAAAACAACTCAATAGCACTTTTTGTTTTTTAGTTAAGTAATGTTAGTCAGGTTTGTATTGACATTATTTTTTATTGACTCTTAAATCTGTTAAATGTGAACATCTAATGTTTGAATAAATGATTATTAAGATTCAAGAGGAAGTTGTTCATTAATATACCAAAATGGAATGAGATCATCATCTAGATCCATCATCATGTATCCAGTCAACTTTTTATCCTTGCCGTTGAAATGAAAATTATAACATTTGTTTTCCTTTGTAACAACAGACTTGAAATGATTGAGAAACATATTCAATGAAGCAAGAAATATAATTTTTCTGTGTTCATGAACTAGACTGTCAGCTTCAAACTCATCAATATTTTTAACTACAAAAGATTGATCACATTCAGCACGGATAACTGTATCAATTCCAGCAAGTTTAGCCAGTGACCACCAAGTGTTAGCTTGATGAAATGTATGTGATACTCTCGGACGATTGAACTTTTTGGTCAGAACAAACTTCATCTTATCGAAAGGTTTGTTCAGTTCTTTATTACTTTCAGCACAGTCCAAATATCCCGAATGTAAAATTTGATGAGAACCAATCCTCGAGTGGAAAACGCCATAAAATGAATCCGCATCTCTTCCAGAAGTACATTTATTGTTGTTCTTGGTAATCAAACGTTGTAATTTCAAAGTTGCATAAGACGATTTGTTGGTCTTTTCTGATTCTGCATCAATGATTTCTTTCTGATCAATCGATTCAATTATACTTAATACGATTTTCCCTCTGATTTTGGCAGCACAAATGTTCCAATCGTAATTGTTGTATGCAGAAATCATCAAATCTTTCAATAAACCATTGCTGCAAATGAAATCGTAAGTAAAGTTGCTCAAAATTGTTTCATTTTCAAGAATCCATCGCAATAAGTTTGAACATTTTGGCTTTTTATGGCCATACTTGATGTTTGAATCATATCCTTGGAGGCAGTCGATAGGGGCTGGATCAGGTAAGTCCAAATATCGAAGAGCTGATTTGTCTGGACAAAAAACACTTTTATTTTCATTATTGTAATGGAATGAGTAATATCCAAGTCTTGTTGGTCTTTTCAAACAAATATTATTGTTAGGTTTAACCCTATCTAAATTGAACTCTTTAACAGAAGTAAACCCTTGATTCACTGAAACCATTTCAAAATATTTATGTTTTTGGGTTGAAAGTTGAATTAAAACTAGAAATCGTTTTGATCCTCACAACAAGTAACGAAGTAAGTTGTTAACTAAACATCTTTATTAGAGAGTCAATTAGTTGAACCAGCAATCACTAAATTACTGCAAGCAAGTGAAACATTAACGCCTATGATTGTATCTAAACATTCCAAAGTGAAAACATGACTGTTGGATGTTTTAATTACGTTTATGCAAAACAATTTAATTCAATCTATCATTTCATCTTTAGCTTGATATCTATCAATTTGATATTTAATGTTAGTTTTATTGTATAATTGAATTGCATGAACACGAGAATCAAATCTCATATCAACGCAATCTAGCTGGTTAACTAACTCATATATCATAATTAACTTAAAACTTGAACAAGACTGTGAGAAAAAAGGAAACGAATGTTTATTAATTGAAACTCAAACCCTATGAAGCTTTTATAGCTGAAGTGATGAAAATTTAAATGGCGATTTGATACTCGATTTTATCAGAAATCGAGTCCCGGATTCAGAATAAATCACTGATAAAGAGACTGATTGATGATTCACATTGTAGACATTGAATTTAACTTGATCAAAAATCAACAAACAGATGAGAGATAATTCAGAATATTTGTATTTAAGTTCAAATTATAATTACAATTAAAAAGAGTAAATCATAATTAACTTCGAGCTACAATGCACCTGTGGGAAAATGTTGGTAAATTAGTTGAAATTCACTTCCTTGCAAGCTTTTATAGCTTAAGAGAATAAAATGTAAATTATTAATACTTGAGAAATCAAACCCTAGATTAAGCGAAAAGTTAGGAAGTTGGAGTCTTTGATACACTACCTGAGTTATTTGAGTTATCTTAGCAAACCTTATCTTCGAATAAAAAATCAGTGGAAAATCTTTCTTAACTATCCATATCCATATAAGATGCCAAAAGGTAAGTTTTTAAATACTAGCTTCTGTATTTGAGGCAATAAATTTTTAACTACTCTTCTATATACTTTGACTTAAATGTCTATTTCATTTTAGTTTCGTGAAAATTATTTTCCAACAATTGTAAATATACAATTTCTAAAGGATTTTGCACTATAGCAAAATACATGGGTTTCAGGAATCTCACAATGCAAATAAAAATATCTTATATATTATATATAATATATCGACAAAACTCTTTCGGAAAAGAAAATGCAGAAAAGGATATTCCAATGGAGGTTTTTGATAATGAATTAGAAGAAATGGAAATAGATTAAGAAATCTTTTCAATAATTATTCTTGTATATTTTCAACTTTGCATTTTTACAATTCTAAATTTTAATTTTGAAAATTGTTACCGACTAAATTTTTGCAAATTAATTGTTATTTATAATTCTTTCTATGTGTAATTTAATGATTTTAATAACAGATTTCAATGTTCAAATTTTAAATTTGATTTAATATTAATAAAAACATAAACCTGAGTAATCAATGAATTTATTTATTTGAAGCAATAAGCTTTCAACAAAATCAAATCGATGCTTTACTGGCTATTTTACGTGCTGTTTTGAAAGCAAAAAATTGTCAATCCTAACTATTATACTTACAGTTGTTGATAGTGATCATATCTTTCATTACACCATTGTAAAACATGAAATCTGAAGGAAACTTTTGTACGGTTGCTTCATTTTCCAAGACCAATCGCAATATCTCTAGATAAAAAATGGCCCTACTTTTTACACTGTATTAGCGTCGTATCATTGAAGGCAGTTAACTGGGTTGGGTAAGTCCAAGTAGCGTAGAGATGATATATCTTGACTGAAAACACTATCATTATCATTTTAGAACATGCAAAATAGCCGCGTCTCTTTGGTCCTTCCAGTGAAAAATTATCATCTCGAGCGAATTGGATCATATTCTTGGAGTCGATAGACACTGGTTTTGGTAAGTCTAAGTACCGTAGAGATGATTTGTCTGGACAATAAACGCTTTCCTTTTCCTCATTGCGATAGAATGAGAAATATCCAAGTCTTATTGGTTCGTCCAAACAAATATTTTGGTTTATCCTGACACATTTTAGGTCCAACTCTTTCTCTACAAAAGTACTTTCACTTAAAGACAAAATTTCAAAGTTAAAATTTTGATGATTCACTTATAAATTGAATGTATAATGTACTTAGTAAATAAGGAGACCTTTAATCCTGATCATTTATTCCACAGCGAATGGCTTTTAAAGAATTGATTCATTAATCACTATTAATGAATAGTTGATTTCATAATATAAGCTGAGTTGCCGATGTTTTTTGAAGGCTGGATGGACTGATAGCTGGTGAATCACAATCTAGTGGCTAACATAATTTGTATTTTAATTATCGTCATTAATCCTCTAGTCCAAGTTAGTTTTACATTGACTAAGTTGGCTAACAGCTAATTGATGATTAATTTTAACCAAATTAGCAAATGATTGTGGACTTGGAAAAAAATACTCAACGTCTATCAGATAGACTCTATCTTATGATCTCAACGGTACATGTGAGTTTGAAACATGCTTATTGGATGCTAAATTTTGTGAAAATGATTCAATTTATTATCCTCTTTTGCAGATCCTTCTATTTCTCTGTCTTGAGTTAATTTCAAAATGAAAGTCTATTCTTTTTAATTATGGCAGAAAAGGATATTATAATTTACTTTTGGTTGATCCGATGATTTGGGTAAAAATTATACCAGTTTTGTTGTCCTACTTAAAATTTTGAATAAACCGACTAACAAACTGACAAACTTGTGAAGACTTGAAACTGAAAAATAACACAACATTCAACAAAGTAAATTAACAATAACTCTTTGATAACAAAAAATAATTTATTCAAAAAATACTTGCGGTACAATGAACTATTATGCAATGGATTAAGATTTGCTAACAAGTTTTACATCTGTAAACCATGAAGGAATCAGGTTTTCATCTGGTCCTATCTTCATGTATCCAATAAGCTTTTTATCCTTACCATTGAAACTAAAGTTATAACATTTATTTTCTTCAGTAACAATTGTTTTGATGAAATCCAAAACCTTGTCCAATGAAGCAACGAACGTCATTTTAAATCTTTTGTTGGTTAAAGTATCAACTTCCAACTTATCGATACTTTTAACTATGAAATCTTTATCAAATTTAGCACGGACTATCGTATCGAGTCCAGCAAGTTTAGCCAATGACCACCATGTGCTACTTTGCCAAAACGAATGCGACTCTCTTGGAGCATTGAACTTTTTAATCAGAATGAACTTCATTTCCTCAAATGGTTTATCCAGTTCCTGTTTACTTTCGACACCGTGTAACCATCCAGCATGAAGTATCTGATGAGAGCCAATCTTGGTGTGAAAAACACCATAAAATGAACTCATTTCTTTCCCAGAAGAACATTCATCCTCATAATTGTTTTTAGTAATCAGCCTTTGTAAATTAAAAGCTGTATAAGTCGATTTATTGTTGATATCAGATTGATTGGCAATCCGATCTTTCAGTTCAATCGATTCGATCTTATTTAATACAATTTTCCCTCTGATTTTGGTCGCGGAAATGTTCCAGTCTAAATCACAATACCTAACAAGCATCATGTCTTTCATTAAACCATTGTTAACGATGAAATCAGAAGGAAACTTTTTCATTTTTTCTTCATGGTTCAAGACCCATCGCAACACAAGCATATCTCTAGAAATAATATGGCCATACTTTACATTAGGGTCGTATCCTTGTAGACAGTTGATATTGACTGGATTGGGTAAGTCCAGGTACCGTATAGATGATTCGTCTGGACAGTAAACACTACCATTATTATTATCATAGCATGAAAAACTTCCAAGTCTCTTTGGTCCATCCAGTACAACATTATCAAGGCGCATTTGCTTCACATCCAACTCGTGAATGACGATATTTCTTACTCTCTCAACGATTGAGTCCATGTTGCTGATTCAATGGCGTTGGCACTTATTTAAATTGAATTTCAAAAGATTCGTTTAAGCACAATTGTAAAATGGTATATACTGTATTAAAGATGAATTCACTAAGCAAATTCACTAAACAAAATTACTTCTTTTATATAAAATGTGATGGTACATCATGTGGCTAAAAGGTAAACTCTAACGTCTATCTAATGATCTTAACCAAACAGTCAAAGGTGAAAACATGGCTGATTGAATGCTGTGTTTTTGTTTATACAAAATATTCAATTTCTCTTTGGTAATAATCCGTATAACCAATTTCTAGAATAAAAATCAATTATATTAATTGTTCAGCTTTGTTATCAATAGATTTAATTTGATTAACTCAATACTTCATTAGGACTGTGGGAAAAATTGTTTAAAACTTTAATTTCTAAACAGATTAAATTAGCTGTAAGTGGCAATTAGATACTTGATTAAAGTCGTAAACAGTTTAAGGTTAGAGATGAATCACCTTTACCAGGAAATAAAGCAACTCAGCTCATTCAATGTCGAAGAGTCTGGTGATCTAATGGTTAGACCCATGACTAAAGCGTTTTGACCCATAAAGTTGACCATATTTGCTCCGGTCCTCCTCAAACCAGGTTTATCAATAATAACTGTATATTAAACTTGTTTAACGATAACTTACAACTAATTGCTTGTGCACTCAAGACTTAATTACGAAGATCAACACTTTTTCATTATTACCATCACTCTGAAGCTCGAGGCTTAACTGAAGTGTTCTGTAGTAATGAAACAAAAAATTCATCTTTCGTTTTGTTCGATTATTAGATTGTAAAAATTCAAATCTAAAATCGTAAAATCTTGTTAACCTTCAACTCAAAAAGTTATTAAAACTTCAGAAAGAGCAGCCAGTGACCACCACGGGCTACATGTACTTTACCAAAGTGAATGCGACTCTTCCGGAGCATTAGCTTTAACCGATGAAGGTGATTTTGTCAGAACATCGAAAGAGCTAGTTCTTGTCTACTGCCGAGACAATGCAGCCATTCAGCATGAAGTATTCGATGAGATCCAATTTTTGTGTGAAAAACATTAAGTGAAACATTTTCTTTTCCAGAAGCACAATTATGATCATTGCTGATGTTAGAAGTCAACAAAATGATAATCAAAGCACTAACACAACATAACGATAATACGAAGTTGAAACAATATCCACTCGATCAATAAAAAACTTTAATTTTTGTTGGCTCTTTAATCTGTTTAATGCGAAAATACAATATTCAAATACATAATTATTGAGATTCAACAGGAAGTTGGTCATTAATATACCAAGATGGAATTAGATTATCATCAATGTCCGTCATGTATCCAGTCATTTTTTTATTCTTGGCACCGAAAGAAAATCTATAACATTTATTTTCCTCTGTAACAGTTGACTTGATCTGATCAAGAACCATGTTCAATGAGGCAAAAAATACAATTTGTCTGTGCTTAAAGATGAGGTCCTGAACTTTCAACTTGTCGATTTTTTTAACCGTAAAGTCTCGTTCGCATTTGGCGCGAACAAGTGTATCAACTCTAGCAAGAGTAGCCAATGACCACCAAGTGATAGCATGAAACGGTGTATGTGATTTTCGTTTTTGAGTATTGTACTTCTTGATTAGAACAAACTGCATTTCTTCAAAAGGTTTATCCAGTTCTTTGATGCTTGCAACACAACCCAAGTATCCTGAATGTAAAATTCGATGAGACCCAATCTTTGTGTGAAAAACACCATAAAATGAATCGTCTTTCCTTCCAGCAGTAGAGTGAGAATGGTTGATATTCTTGGTAATCAGTCGAATCAAATTATTCGCGACATACGTTGACTGGTTTTCCTTTTCAGGACGTGCATCAATGCTTTCCTTTTCCTCCACAGAATTGACTCGATTTAAAACAATTTGCCCTCTGATTTTGGTGGCGCAAAGGTCCCAATCTCTTTTATTATGCATGACAGTCATCATTTCTTTCAACAAGCCGTTGTTACAAATGAAATCGTAATTATAGTGGCGCACAATTGTTTCATTTTCAAGAATCCATCGCAACAGGTTTGAACCTTTTGGCTTTTTATTACCATATTTTATATAAGGGCTGTATCCTCGAAGGCAGTCGATGTAGACTGGGTTAGGTAAGTCCAAGTACCGTAGAGATGACTTATCTGGGCAATAAACACTTTTATTTTGGTCATCATAATAAAACGAGTAATATCCAAGAATCTTGGTTCCTTGCAAATATACATTTTCGTCCTTTTCTTGACACAACTGATCCAAATGTATTTCACTGATGACACTAGCACTTTCTGTCTGGACCCTCGACGACATACTGTTGAATTGGTCAAGTATAACCTTTAAAAGTATATTTATGTTACAAAATACACTTATCGTCTGTTAAAGACAAAGTCACTGTAAATGAGTCTAAGATGTGGCAACACAAAACATTTATTTCTGTTACAACAAGGGCTGAGATGTGATACTCTCTTCATCTCACATTCAATGTTACCCGATATAATATCCCATTTCATACTGTATTATACATTGAGCTATTGGATCAATTCAAAATTTAGTTGTCATAAGTAAATGTAATTCAATATGCAAATGTCGTTTTACTATAATTTGGTCCAGGTCCAACTAGGTCCTCATGTATAGCGCCATTACAGAGGAGTGATTATGCCAATGGCCGATACCGCTAAGCTGTCTTTTGTAACAATTGTTACAGAATCATTTAGGAGAGCAAAATACAATCAATTTTATTGGTATCTCAATATTTCAAAGAAATTAAAAAATGTTGTACCGAATTTCCTTTTTAATCGCTATTACAGCAATCAGCAAAATCAATTAGCAATAGATCTTTATCAAGATGTGTTAGGAAGTTGTAAATCAATATACCATGAAGGAATGATGTTTTCATCTGATCCCTTCCTCACGCACCCAGTTAACTTTTTATCCTTGGCATTGAAAGAAAAGATATAACATTTATTTTCTTCTCTAACTATTGCCTTGATAAAATCAAAAACCTTGTTTAATGCAGCAACAAAAGTCATTTGACTGTGTTTGTTGATTAAACTGTCAACTTTCAACTTATCGATACTTTTAATTGTGTAATCCTGTTCACATTTAGCGCGAACAATTGTATCGACTCCGGCAAGTTTAGCCAATGACCACCAAGTGCTACTTTGAAAAGCAGACTGTGACGCTCTTGGAGCATTGAATTTTTTAACTGCAACAAACTTCATTTCGTCAAAAGGTTTAACTAATTCTTGCTTGCTTTCGACACTGTGTAACCATCCAACATGAAGGACTCGATGAGACCCAATATTTGAGTGAAAAACACCATAAAATGAACACTCTTCTTTTCCAGAAGTGCATTTATGACCATTGGCAGTCTTGGTAATCAAACGTTGAAAATTAGAGGCCGCATAAGTCGATTTGTTGTCCTTTTCAGATTGCGTATCAATGTTTTCTTTCTTACCAATCGATTCGATCTTATTTAATACAATTTTCCCTCTAATTTTGGTAGCAGAAAGGTTCCAATCGAAGTTATTAAACTTTAAGGTCATAATTTCCTTCATTACACCATTGTTGCAGATGAAATCCGAAGGAAAATTTTGCACGGTTGTTTCGTTGTTCAAAATCCATCGCAATACGAACATATCTCTAGATACAACATGACCATACTTCACATTAGGATCATAACCCTGGAGACAGTTGATGTTGACTGGATTAGGCAAGTCTAAATATCGTAGAGCTGATTTGTCTGGACAATAAACACTTTTATCATTATTTTCATAACAGGAAAAATATCCAAGTCTCTTTGGTCCATCCATTGGAACATGATTGGGTTTTTCTCGGCACAATTGATTCAAGTCTAACTCGTGAATGACGATATTTCTTATTCTCTCAGCGATCGAGTCCATGTTGCTAATTCAATGTTGTTGGTACCTATTTAAATTGAATTTCAAATTTAGACTAGTTTACTCACAATTGTAAAATGATATTTAAATAACTCATACTGTATTAAAGGTGTATTCACTAAGCAAATTCACTTAACGAAACTACCGATTTTATATAAAACGTTTTTTATTTGTTACTGCAGTTAGGGTTGAGATAACGAGACTCTTGAGTTCACTCACACTATTTGCAGATTAGCGTAATGTTACCATGGGTTGTTATCATTAAAAGATCAGAAGATTGATAATGATTCAATGCTAGCTAAAACTCTGTTGACAGGGATTAGTAATCAATCTAATGATTTGATCGTATCTTGAAATAACGAAAGAACAATATAACAAATAACAAAGAAAAGAAAGAGATTCAAAATTTCATTGGGAAATGTAAAAATGAAATGTTCCAATGTAATTCGTAATTAGCGTAATTCGATCCTTTTCGACTATTCAAATCCAGAATATATTAGCATCACCTTAAAAAAGCATTTAATGAAGTACAATTCGATTGCCCATTATTCAGTAAAAATCTTGTATTGAATCAATAGCCACTCGTCATATCGATTCAAATTGTCATAGATCATTCTGGAATGAGCAATTAAGTTGTTATTGTCATGTTTTTATATCTGTATTGACATGGTTGTTATTTCAAGATGAATGGAATGAAGTTGCAGATGGAAATGACAAAAGATGAAACTGTTTTCCACATTGCTGCTACCAGCTGCACATATTTAATTCAATGCTAGTTACTATTATTAATAATTACATGAAGTACTACATGTCCCAAAATATAACAATAATCAGTAGATTAATAGAACTTGAATTTTCGTTCTTGATTTTTTAATCTGTTGAATATGGAAATACAATGTTTGGATAAATGATTATTGAGATTAAAGAGGAAGTTGTTGATCAATATACCATAATGGAATGAGGTTTTCATCTGCATCCATCTTCATGTACCCAGTCAACATTTTATCCTCGCCGTTGAAATGAAAGTTGTAACATTTATTTTCCTCTGTAACAACCAACTTGAAATGATCGAGAATTGAATTCAACGAAGCAAAAAATGTCATTTTTCTGTCTTCATTGATTAGATTATCAACTTCCAACTTATCGATATTGTTAACTACAAAAGATCGATCACATTCAGCACGAATAACTGTACCAACGTCAGCAAGAGTAGCCAATGACCACCAAGAGTTAGCTTGAAAAATAGAGTGTGAGATCTTTGGACCATTAAACTTTTTTATCAAAACAAACTTCATGTCATCGAAAGATTTTTTCAATTCTTGTTCACTTTCAACACAGTCCAAATAACCGGAATTCAAAATTCGATGAGACCCAATCTTTGAGTGAAAAACGCCATAAAAGGATTCCCCTTCTCTTCCAGAAGAACATTGATTGTTATTCTTCGTAATCAAACGTTGCAAATTTGAAGCTGCATAAGTTGATTTGTTGTCCGTCTCTGATTGAGTATAGATCCTTCTTTCCCTCTCAATCGATTCGGACTTACTTAGAATAATTTTACCTCTGATTTTTACAGCAGAGATGCTCCAATCAAATGAGTAAAGTGAAGAAATCATCAGATCTTTCAATAAACCATTGCTACAGATAAAATCGTAATCGAAGTTACGAACAATTGTTTCATTCTCCAGAATCCATCGCAATAAGTTTGTACCTTTTGGCTGTTCATGTCCATACTTGGAGTTCTTGTCATAACCTTTGAGGCAGTTGATAGAGACTGGCTTGGGTAAGTCCAAGTACCGTAAAGATGATTGGTCTGGACAATAAACACTTTCTTTTTTCATCATTATAATAGAACGAGTAATATCCAAGTCTTGTCGGTTTGGTCAAACGAATTTTATCGCTTGTTTTGACGCTTCTTAGATTCAACTCTTGCACAAAAGTAATACCTTTATAAAATGAAAACATTTCAAAAGATTGATAAAGCTAGTAAATATTAGTTAAAGTAAAGTTAGAGTTAGAAGTTGAAGCACGAAAGTGTTTTGATCTTTACAGCAAGTAACGGGATAAATTGTTAACTAAACATCATTTAAGAGAGTCTATCAGCTAGACAAGCAAATAATTAGTACAGGTTAACTCGAACGGCTATCTTATGATAGATTCAAGAATCAAAAACTGATAAATTGAACTGTATAATGTTTACATAAAAATTTTTGTGCGGTCCATCATTTCATAATAAGAGAGATTAATATCATTATGATATTTATTGTTTGTTATATTTAATGATTGATATTTGAGGATTAAATTGCATGAATACGATAATCAAATCTCACATGAACTCAATGTAGTTGGTTAACTAATCATATAACATGATTAACTTTAAACTTCAACAAGTCTGTGGGAAAAATGTAAAACAGTTGAAACTTAATTCCTAAGTCTGATATGAAGTCATAATTTCTTTAAACGAACCCATGATACAGATAAAATCGCAATTAAAGTTCCAATTGTTTTCAAGAATCTATCGTAATAAGTTTGCCCTTTTTGACTGTTTATATCCATACACTGGTGTTCTTGTTATATCCTTGGAGGCAGTGGATTGAGACTGGATTAGGTAAGTCTAAATATACAAGAGATGATTTGTCTAAACATTAAACACTTAATGAATTGACATTGATTGAATACAAAAGTGACTTTTCAAAAACAGGACTTCGATTTATATACCGAAAGTTCTCGATGAGACCCAATATTTGAGTGAAAAAACTATAAAATTAATCGACTTCTTTTTCAGAAGCACATTTATGTTTATTGCTTTTCTTGAAGATCATCCATGTTCAATGAAGCAAAAAATATCATTTGTCTGTGCTTAGAGATTAGACTTTGCACGTCCAACTTGATTTTTTTAACCATCAAATCTTGTTTTTAACCATCAAATCAGCCCGGATAACTGTATCAACTTCGGCAAGAGTAGCGAATGACCACCTAGTATCCTCATGCATTGATGAATGTGATTGTTTCGGAGCATTGAAATTTTTTGTTAAAACAAACTTCATTTATCGAAAGGTTTTTTCAGTTCTCGTTTACTTTCAACACAGTCCAAAAATCTCGATGAGACTCAATCTTTGATAGAAAAATGAATAAAAAAGACGCTAAAAATACGTAATAGTTATCGTAAAATAGTAAAACAGTTTTCGGCTATACAATGAAAAATTTATTTATTTAAATTTTGTTTTTTAAGATTTATCAACTATTACAGGGAAAATTCAATTTATCCAAATAAATGTCATCACTGAAAAAACTTAATAATATTTAGTCTTTTTGGATACTTGGTACAAAAATATTGCCAACTTTATCAGTCAACAAAGCGTCCAACTCGGCAACCTTGCCAGCATTCAAGGTGTTAGTCCTGGATAAAATTAATTTCCCGACTGTGATGATAGGAAAGTTAAATTAGTATCAACACAAAATCAATTTACATGAAGAAACATCTAGTTAGTTGGCTTGAGTGATACTTACAGAGAAATTCAGTTTGAAAAAGCCAACATAGATAACCAGCCAGATAGTTATCGTAATCAGTAGCAACTACATTTAAGGAAAGGTAAACTGGAGCCTCTGGAAATGGAAAAATAAAAATCAATTGTTAAATTGTCAAATGAATGAGATTCATCATTTAAATATAATATAAAGTAGGCAAAAATTACTTACCTTTTGTCACATCAAAATAGATGTTAAGTAAATTTTGGTTATCAGTTCGTCTGCCGTACCAAATCGCGCTAAACTTTTCACCACTAGATGTTGGATGAATAATTTGAATTACAAAAAATTGCAATCATTGAACTGTGCTTACTTACGTAGTCGTAGTACCAGGAACTTTAATTGCAAATCCTGCATCTTCTCGAGGAGTAAAAGTCCATGTATCATTTGATGTTAAAGTTGTTCCATTAATTTGATACCATTGACCCGCAATCTAAATCAATTAAACACCAAATAAATGGATAAAGTCAAATGTATCGACTAAACACAATAAGTTATTATGAACTTACTTTGTCAATATCGGCACCAGGAGTAGTTTCAGGAACTGGACAAGTGAAACCAAAAGCTGAAGAAGCAAAAGCAAAGACAAAGAAGAGAGTTTTCACGATCATTTTCATAGTTTTAGTAAAGGATTAGAAATTAAATGTTTTTAATGAAAATTGTTGATAAACTGCTGCTAATGTGTTTGGCATCACTTTTTATACTTTATATCATCAGTTTATCAAATAATTTCATACAATTATCGAAATAAAAATCTAAGATAAATTAATATTTTTTAATACCGATCAAGAAAAGACCCCTTCAAAACAATGAAAATGCACTCAGAGTAAAAAGATAGTACATGAATTTCATGAGAAGGATATAAAGATAATATCCACTATCATGTGCCAAATTAATAAACAATACGATTCTGTTCATTTTCTTTTTTTAGGTAAGATCAAGGAGATTATTCTCATTTGTATTGTTACCACTTTGAGTTGTAACCAAATCAACATAAAGATTAGCTTATTGATTGACGTAATTTTCACCTCGCACATTTGGCCCTAATTCGAGTCCATCTCTTTTAGGACCTTTAGAGACAATGAAGCCATGAGGATATTTCGCTAAGATTTTAATGAAACTTTTTAACGAATCTATTAGCACTGACCCTAATGAACCTAATGAATCAAAGAAGTGCTTCAACAAGTTATCAAAGGGCTAAAAATTTGGTTTAATTAAAGTGGCAGCAATTGAATCGGATTGAAACTTGATCACATTTGATTGAATTTGAAAATCAATTTGAATCGATCTCACAATCATTAATACTGAAGTGTTAGCTTGTTTAGATGAATGACTTTTTCAATGGTGAACGAAAGGTTTATCCAGTTCTTGTTCATTTTAAACACATCCCAAGACCCATCAAAATAAGAGTATATCCCTAGAATTAACATGACCATACTTTCTAGTTAAAGCATAGCCTTGGAGGCAATTGATAGAGGTTGGATTGGGTAAGTCTAAGTACCGTAGAGATGATATATCTTGACTGAAAACACTATTATTATAGCATGAAAAATACCCAAGTCTCTTTGGTCTTTCCGGTGAAACATGGTTGTGTATTTCTCGGCACGATTGATTTACATCTAACTCATTAATGAGGATAGCACAGGCTATTTGATGAGTTGAGGGCATGTTGCTAAATCAATGTTTGTGAGATCGATTCAAATTGGTTTTCAAATTCAATCAAATGTGATCAAGTTTCAATCCAATTCAATCCTTTTTTATTGCCATTTAAATGCATTTTTGGTTGAAACAAAGCAATATGCATTTTTTATTTAAAATTAATTGCTTGTACAATTAGAGATTGAAATGTTTGGTGAATTTAATTTAATTGTTGATTTTGATTAAGAAAATACCGGCATATGCTATTGAGGCAGTGTTGTATTGTTCTTGTTCTCAAGCGCCAGGAACAATTGTTCTTTGTTCTGTTCCGTTGTTTTGTTCCGAAAAATCGGAACTAGGAACAACCTAGGAACAGAACAACCCAAATCTAGAAAATGAGTGCCTAAAGTAACCCATTAACACCAGAGGGATTCAAGTCAAACCCTATTTTACCCAAAATCTGTTGATGAATTAAAATTTTCACCAAAATTGTTCTCAGTTTTAGTGTTTTGTTCCGCTAGAATTTTTTTGTTTCGATTTGTACTGTTCTTCTCGTTGTTCTTGTTCCTTGAAAATATTGGAACAATAGAACACTATATTGAGGCCACTTTAATTAAACCAAATTTTCAGCCCTTTGATAACTTTTTTAAGCACTTGTTTTTGATTCATTAGGGTCAGTGCAAATAGATTTGATGAAAAGTTTCATGGTCGAAATATTCTCATGGCTTCATTGTCTCTAAAGGTCCTAAAAGAGATGGACTCGGATTAGGGCCAAATGTGCGAGGTGAAAATTACCTCAATCAATAAGCTAATCTTTATGTTGATTTGGTTACAACTTAAAATGAGAATAATCTCCTCGATCTTACCTAAAAAATGAAATAAGAACAAACAGAATTGTATTGTTAATTAATTTGGTACATGATGGTGAATATAATCCCCATATCCTTCTCATGAAATTCACAATTTATTTTTTTACTTTGAGTGCATTTTCATTGTTTGAAAGGGGTCTTTTCTTGATAGCTAATAAAACATATTGATTTATCTTAGATTTTTGTTTCGATATTTAGATGAATTCATTTGATAATCTGATGATATAAAGTATAAAAGGTGATATTAAACCCATTACCAGCATCAGTTTATCAACGATTTTCATTAAAAACATTTAATTTCTAATCCTTTACTAAAACTATGAAAATGATTGCAACTCTCTTCTTTGTCTTTGTCTTTGCTTTTGCTTCTCCAGCTTTTGGTTTCACTTGTCCAGTTCCTGAGACTACTCCTGGTGCCGATATTGGCAAAGTAAGTTCATAATAACTTATTGTGTTTAGCCGATAAGTTTGACTTTATCTATTAATTTGGTGTTTTATTGATTTAGATTGCGGGTCAATGGAATCGAATCCTTGGACCAACTTTAACATTAAATAATACATTGACTTTCATTCCTCGAGAAGATCTAGACTTTGAAATTAAAGTCCCTGGTAATATTATAACTACGTAAGTAAGCATGTTTCAATTAGATAGCATTTTTGTAATTAAAATTATTCATCCAACATCTAGTGGTGAAAAGTTTGTCGCGTATTGGTATGGTAGACGTACTGATAATCAAAATTTACTTAACATATATTATGATGTGTCAAAAGGTAAGTAATTTTTGCTTACTTTATATTAAATGGTGTACCTCATTTATTTGACAATCTATTTACAAATGCTCCAGTTATTGTTGGTTTCAATGAATTTTTACTCGATGACTTTAGTCAAACATTTAATTTAAACTTCAATTCAATTTAATACAATAAGTGGGTAAAACATTACTTCTTGTTAAATAACAAGGAACACAAAAAGAGACGCAAATGTTGCTTCCAGTGCAACTCACAAAACTGGACTAACTGTTGGTTAATTTTTATCTTACTTATAAGAGTAAGAAAACGGTTATGAATGTCAATGTTTAGTTAAAGGAAAATTTCCAAGAAATTATGAAAGGAGATGAAACAGAGAAAAGGATCAAATTATCCTTTTAAGTCAAAGTTAATGATCATTACATGGTTAAGTTAAAGTACAGTTAAATGTGTTTAGCATTGGTTCGAGTCAGAGACAATTAGTGTGGTTTTAATTGTTAAATTAAAGATCATGTTATGTTTTGGAAGACAGAAAGATGACTCTGATTTCACTGTTAATTGAGTCTTTTTAATGATGTTGATATGTGGTTAGAAAGTGAATGAAATGAGCTTTCTAATGTTGTCTTCATCGTATCTCTAGTTGGTTTGGTTGAGGAGAAATAAGTTGATCTTTGGTTACTTATTTAATGATTGAAAAGATTGAGATTTTGTATTTCAACCGTTCATAACATGAGAACGGATTAAGTTGAAGAAATGAATAATATACTATTAAATAGCTCTTAACTAGCTCTGAGTAATGAAACATTAATCATAGTTCTATCATGAGTAATTCTGATTGTGGACATGGTGTCTCAGAATTCAGTTTTGGTGATGAAAAGTTAAATTTTGAAAAATCTTGGTAACCTTGTCATAGGTTAAGGTAGTGACATGTTATTTACGAATGGTAAGTTAGATCTTGTTTATAATGAACTAACTGGTCTATTTCAACCAACAGTTATCCTTTCCTTCAATGTAGTTGCTACTGATTACGATAACTATCTGGCTGCTTATCTGTGTTGGGTTGCGGATAGTGAATTTCTCTGTAAGTATCACTCAAGCTGACTAACTAGATGTTTCTTCATTTAAATTGATTAATACTAATTTAATTTTCATATTTTCACCGTCGATAAATTAATTTTATCCAGGAGTAACACCTTGAATGCTGACAAGATTGCCGAGTTGGACGCTTTGTTGACTGATAAAGTTGGCAATATTTTTGTACCAAGTATTAAAAAAGACTAAATATTGTTTAGTTTCGCAGTGATGACATTTACTTGGATGAATTGAATTTTCCCTGTAATGCTGGATAAATCTTAAAAAACTAAATTTAAATTAAGAAATTTTTTATTGCATATTCGAAAATTGTTTTATCATTTTACGATAACTGTTCCGTATTTTTAGCGTCTTTTTTATTCATGCGTAAAGGCGCTGTTCACTGATAATGCTTTCATCATAAATACTACTAGGTCAGCCGTGACGCGGCGTAGTCTGAGCTTGCGTCGCGATTTTTTTGCATGAAAAATGGTAAATGAATATTTCGAAATAACTTTTTATAGAATTTTTATTTTATTTTTAAAGAAAATACATAGTTATAGGTGCGGATTATGATAATGAAGCATCAACATTTATCAATTATTGTATAGATATGCAAAGCAATAGATTTACTCAGCAGCATGAGAACCTAATGCCAAAACCTTGCGTGAAATTCAAACGAATTTCTGCATATATTTTGATCGAAAAACCATCATATTTGACCTAGATATGCTATCAATGCGACTCTTTTCGAATGAATTTTCAAGCATAAGTCCGTCAAGAGTTTTTACTCTACTTAAAGCTACATATGATAGTCCTAAAGTTCTTTCATTTTCGCCTATATCTACCACTGCTCTATCAAGTGTCAGCCCTTGAGATTTTGAAGTTGAAGTTGGTTTAAAAGTTGTTAAAAATTTCCAAAAAACACGTTGATGTCGAAAAAAACAATTTTAATGGTTCAAAAACCTTACTTTTAATGTTGAAACACGGTGTTAAAGATGGTAGAAAAAGATGGTTTGGATACGATATAATGAATAATAAAATTTGCCGCGAGTAAAGCTATATATAGCTCCAAACCGGAAACGGAAATAATTTTTCGTATTTTCGTTGTTATCAGAAATGGAGCTACTATAGTTTCATCTATATGCCGAAATTGAAATCATTTGCTTAAGTAGTTTTCTCAAAATTGTCCAAAAAAAAATTTTTTTAGGAACCGTGCGCCTGATCTTATAGTCTGAGCGAAGCGAAGACTAATTACATGTAAAGCTTTGTCATTCGAGTCTCTCGTCGAATTAGTCATATATCTTCCATGTAGCACCAATAAAAATAAAATAATCAGTCATTGTAAAGGGTGTAACGCGTAAGAAGTGAAAATTATCTTACTTTGATAAGAATTATAATGATGATGACAATGATAAGAATGTTGATGAAAAGGAGAAGACAAAAAATGTGAAAAAAATCAAAGAGTAATTAGATTAAACTTTTCTCTTCAACAATTTTCATCTCAAATTTAATGGTGCTGCTACCTTATGGTGACCGTTTTAGTTAAATATCTCATTACAAGATTTAGCATTGAAGAGGGGTCTCTTATTATTACTGTTTGAACAAAATGAAAGTAGAGGTTTAACGATAAATCGATTATGCAAAAACGTGTTTTAAATAAACAAACAAACAAACAAAAGTAGTGATTAATTATTGAATTGATTAATAAAAATGGATCAAAAAATGGCTTACCGTACTCAAGTTTGGACCCTTTACCTGGAAGTTTATCGGATGTTGAACAGTGACCTTCAGAGAGTAGAAAAGGTAAAGGATTGGAAGGAATGGCATTGAATGGGATCCTCAAAGCGGTCCGAAAATTTAAAGAAACAGGATCTGTTTTATACAAAACCAACAAAAGGAAAGAAACAACGGATTGACCATCAGATGAGCCAAAACATATGAGCCTGATACAAAACAGCCAAAAGCTTTAAGAGCCAAATACAGAAGAGCTAAATGCAGAAGGATTTTAAAGTTAATCAAACTCAATACAATCTTTCAATTGTTATTTTGATTGTTGGTTTATTGTTAGATTAGAAGCATTTGTAAAATAGCCTTTCGAGTAAAGAGTTTGATGTAAAATAAGGTTCCTCAACTGTTGAAATCAGACCAGTTTCAACTTTTACCAACGATTGTCCACCAATTCCAAATGAATTTAATTTAATTTATGACGATGGTTTTTCATTTTAAATGAATATTATTAGTGTGACAAAATCAAAAGATTTCATTTTTGGATTTCTTATTTTGACGATGGTTTTTCATTTGAAATGAATATTATTAGTTTGAGCTTTTTGGTTTGGATTTTTGTATTTAACTCAGTAAAAATTTTAGGTGCAGTCATTTTTGCATCAAAATAATGTCTTTTCGGAAGGGTTCTAAAAAAATTTTATGACCAAATGATGGACAATATTTTATGTTTTGATATTGAGGATGTTTTTATATTAAGAATTTGAGCCTTTAAATGTAAATTGAATTTGAATTTATTTTACTCAGTAGAAAGAAATATGAAATTAGTTGCGATTATTATTGTTTAGCAGGTTAATTTTACATACTTTATTTGGTCTAAAATCGGTACGATTGCATCGGTGTTATATTTTGTTGTTCATATTGAGTTTTCAATTCACAGAAACGTTTTTCGATTGCGATTTTCTTTTTTCTTTTCCGTATTACAGACTGACCAGATAGATGAACTGATAATTTTGTTTCTTGATATTTATGCTGTTCCATGATTTTTTGAATGAATGTCCATAAATAAGGATAAGCTATCTCGTTCGAATTGTTTAGTAAACTGTTCCAACCTTCCACGTGATTTGTAGTTCGAGGTCCATCATTGTTTGAGTGATTCCATATGTCATTCGGGAATCTTGCGTTATCTTTTAAGAAATTATCGTAAAAGTATTCCAATAATTTATCTAGATCATCATCATCAGGAGCTTCAGCTACAATCGTCTCGAAGACTTGTACTAGATCTTGTCTCTTGATTAAGGGCAAATTTTGAAGGCGCTTGAGTGTTTTTGCGTATAAGTTTCTTGTACCTACTTCTTCTTGTTGACATCTATTTGTTAATCCCAATTTTTGCATCATTCTTCTGATGCATTGAGAGAAATGAAACATGCATCCAGTAATTGTTGAGCCAGGAAATTTTTGTTGTATTGCTTTGATTGTAGCTTTTTCGAAATCGATCGAAAAGCTTGATGGAGAGAAAACAATTCCATAAAGTCGACCATAGTTTATTAATAACTGGAAAAGTCTTTCGTAGGTGACTTTCTTTTTGTCAGGCAGTAAACAATATACAGCTGGTACCATCAATTTATCCACCACCAGATGAATTGTGTATATTTGCGCAAATAGTTCAGGACATGATTTAAATGTTCCATCCATGAAGAGTTTATCAGCTTGAGCCATTCTTTGATAAGATTTAAAAGTTCCAAAGATCAGAATTCTATCGTCAGTTCCATCATCAGCGATTAAAAAATTTTCACCGGTTGACAATACTTTAAACTTAACAGGTAAATTTATCTTCTCTTGTCAACGGTTAGTTGTAAAGTTTAGGCAATAGAGAATTCTTTGCTCTTGATATTGTTGGTTGAACAGAAATATAAGGTTTTATCGAAGCACAAAGTTGTTCATCACTAATATTCAGCACATCTTGTAATGCTTGAGTGGAGGCATTGTAAATCTCTAGTCCAGTTTGATTTGGATTGTCACTTATCTTTTCTTTGATTAAGTTGTTTCGTTGACGTTGTATAATAGCAGAAAAATCAGGTTCATGTTGATGTTGACCATTTAATATGAATATTCCATCTTTGAGCGAGCCTCTAGCTTTACATGTGTTATCACAGCAGGTCCAATATGAAGTGGTTCCATAAATTGATTTCTTTCGATACAAAAAACTTTGATGCATTATTAAATCACGGTTCTTAGTTGATTTCACGTATTCAAATTCATGATGATTACAATATCGAGCTTCTATTACAATCGAAAAGACGAAGACTCAAACTATTACCAAGTTAAAACTGTTCGAATTATTTCACCGTCCAAACTTAAACTTCTAAATTTTTAAACCTCTTTTGTTTGTGTTAATTATTGCCCATGGACTTTTTGGCTTAAGCGTATTTAGCTCATTCCTCGTTTGGCTATTTTGTATTTTGCCCAAGTCTTTTGGCTATTTTGAATGCCTCCCGAAACAACGTTATGAAAAAGCCAAGGTGATGGAGATGGTTACCAATGATGCAACTATTTCTTTGAGAAAAGCAGCGGCTGTTGATTTATCACCAATGTCGATATTGAGGACATTCAAATCTAATAAACTCTTTTCTCATAAACCAACGGATACTCAGCAACTAGTAGCCATCCATATTGATGCAAGCTTCAGTTTTTGCGCCAAGCTCCTACAAATGGTTTCGTCTAACAATTTTAGACACCAAAAATATATGGTTCGCATATGAGAACGTTTTACATTAACGGGACGAAACAATCGACAAAACAGCAGGACTTGGTTAGCAAGGAGAGCATTCAAACATAAATCAACTTGTCGCTCATCCTCAATGCCATGTCTGGGCTAATTTAAGCTCATAGTGTCTCATAGGTCACTATTTTTTCTCTAGTAATGTTAGTCAGGTTACTTACCGTGAATGTATTCAATCTTTTTCATTCCTGAGTTAGCAAAATATCCTTATCAGTTGGAAACAGCCTGGTTTCAGCAGAACGGAGCCATTCCTCATTGCACCAATTAAGCCCTTGCCTTGTTTACGCAACACGCTGCAACTAAACTTATAAGTCGACGCAGTGATTTTGAATGGCCTCCAAGTTCTTATGACCTTAATCCATTAGATTATTTTCTTTTGGGTTTTATTGAGAGTCAAGTATGACACGCTCAACCGAAAACATTGAGTCAATCAAGAAATGATTTGTAAAACAGTTAAAATCGGTAATTCGGTCTCATCAAAAATTGTTACTCGAGCCCAATCAATTTGTTTACGACATTTTCTATTCTTACAAACAAAAGATTTTCCAAGTACAGAATCTTTGACATTTCTCAACACCATGTCACCTTGTCACCAAACAACCTTTAGCAACTATTAGGTTAAAACAATTAGGAATTAATTTGAGGTCAATACAAAATTCTGAACCTGGTAAAATGCTTCATTGTTAAACTGTTTCACAAATTAACTCCCGTAAGGGCGACCATCCGGGAGTCGGCCCAACTTGAATTCGGGGTTATATCTCCTATAAATAATTGCCATGCATTAAACTTTCGTTCTAATATTGGAAGTAAATTCACCATCTCAGCATCCGTTAACGTTGAATAATTCATTTTCAGGTATTGCCTAATTACACGCTGATCTTTAACTCCTGAATTTAGAAGTTTGAGAAGCCAAAGTGTGCTTTTAATTGTATTGTATTTTTCATCTCCGGAATTTTTCGAGATAAGTTATTACTTTCAGGCAGTTCTTTCATTTGCAAAAAAAAACCATGAATAATTTCCACTGGTGAGTAAAATTGTCTTCTTGGAATATATTTATACTGAACAACGATAATAAGATGATTTTATTCAGATTTTTCGAACAGCTTTACTGGAAAATTATTTTTTTTATGCTGATGTCTCTCTGTTGAGCGGGCATTACCACTGTTTCATCGCCACATTTCTTCTGTTCATCATCTTCAAGAATTGCTAATTTTTCAAAGTGGTCGGCTAAACGAGCTTCTCTCAGACAATTAAAGTGGTCTGAATAGTATATGCCGGTATTATTTTATAATCGAAATCAACAATTAAATTAAATTCAACAAACATTTCAATCTCTAATCGTACAAGCAATTATTCTTTCGAATAAATATTCATTGATTGATGCTTGATTTCAAACGGAAATTTCATTAATTTCATAAATAAAAATGGATTGAATTGGATTGAAACTTAATCACATTTGATTGAATTTGAAAATCAATTTGAATCGATCTTACAATCATTGATTACCCAACATGCCTTCAACCGATCAAATAGTCTGTGCTATCCTCATTAATGAGTTAGATTCAAATCAATTGTGCCGAGAAATACTTAATGATGTTGGAAAGACCGACTCACTAGAAAGACCAAAGAGACTTGGATTAGTTTCATGCTGTGATTATAAGGAGAATGATAGTGTTTTCAGTCAAGACAAATCATCTCTGCGGTACTTGGACCTACCCAATCCAACCTCTATCCTTGGAAGATATATGACTTGACTTAATCGGCGAGTGATTCATATGTCTAAGCTTTAAATTTTAGTATTTTATGATGAAAGCGATATCAATGAACAGCGCATTTTCGCATGAATGCAAAAAGATGCTAAAATACGGAACAGCTATCGTAAAATGATAAAACAATTTCGACTATGCAATGAAAAATTTCTTTATTTATTTTAATTTAGTTTTTTAGATTTATCAAACATTACAAGGAAAATTCAATTTATCCAAGTTAATGTAATCACTGAAAAAACTTAATAATATTTAGTCTTTTTGAATAATTGGTCCAAAAAGTTGCCAACTTTATCAGTCAACAAAGCGTCCAACTCGGCAACCTTGTCAGCATTCAAGGTGTTACTCCTGGATAAAATTAATTTATCGACTGTGAAAATATGAAAGTTAAATTAGTATTAATGCAAAATCAATTTAGGGTGAATCCGATCAAGAAAATTATTTAGATAAAAATTTTATTGAAATAAAATCTTTCAGTTAGATAAAAAATGTTTTTATCCAAACTAAAAACCAAGCTTTTTTCGTGAAAATAGCTGCGCTTTTTAGCTATTTACCTGGCTTTCTCTGAGTTTTTCCTTTTCTAATTCAAGTATAATAGTTTTTTTTAATTTTGTCTGATTTGGCTGGGTGTTAATAGCATTAAACTAATTAATCACAGATCAAAAACTAATTAAATTCAAATTTAAACTCAGCTCTACTACACCACGTTTTTCAATCAATGAAGGCGCAAGACAGCAATGTTAATAAATATATGAGTTCGGAAAAGTTAAAAATGTGACGTAGTAAAAACGTCACACTTTTGTCACTCTTATCTTTTTTATTCACATTCCTCTCTTTTTATCTAAATAATTTTCTTGATCGGATTCACCTTTAAATGTAGAAACATCTAGTTAATCAGCTTGAGTGATACTTACAGAGAAATTCATTCTCCCCAAGCCAACACACATAAGCAGCCAGATAGTTATCATAATCAGTAGCGACTACATTGAAGGAAAGGATAATTGGAGCATCTGGAAATAGGGAAATAATAATCACAATATAAAGTTGATGTTACAATGAAATAAAGAAGAAACAATTCTTGTATTGATTCAATTGTTAAATTGTCAAATAAATGAAGTACACCATTTTATATTTTGGTAAAAATTACTTACCTTTAGACACATTAAAATAGATGTTGAGTAAATTTTGATTATCAGTACGTCTACCATACGCGACATACTTTTCGCCACTAGATGATGGTTGGTACTAAAAGTACACAATTTACACAATTTACACAATATACACAAAAATACACAAAAATACACAAAAATACACAAAAAAGCACAATGCTTCCGGGCATTAACTCAACTGCCATTTTAATCTCCTTGGTGCAGATACACTAAGGAGTTTAAAATGGCAGTTGAGTTAAAAGAAGTAAACAACTTAAAAGGGCGAAATAGTCAGTCAAACTTTAAACTTAGTCCAGTATACATCAACATTTTCAACCTCTTTTTTTTGTTTTACCAACACACAAAATGCCACCAAAGGTAAGTTTTCTTATATATTATATTGATTATTAGTCCTAATATTTCATTTTTTGGTCTCTAGAAAATGAAATGCCAGTATGACGAAGTGGAATATGATGTTGAAACTCACCATATTACAACAATAAAAGGTAAAAAAATGGTTGCTTGTTCTTCTAGATGGTACGCCCATGCTTCTGACTGTGAAGATGATGGAAGTGACGATGAAGTACTACCTTACCGCGAAGAACGTGACCCTAATATTCCTACAATTGAGGAGTTGATAGATAAAACTGTTGCCAAAATAACAGCCAGTCGTGGAAAAAGGATTTATGCTTGCCCATATTGTGGGATAAATTTCAAACCAGGAGAAAAGAGAAAGGCGAATAGGCACATTAATGGTGATAAAGAGCGCAAACCGAATTGCGCTATTAGGATTTCGGAAGAACCTGATCTATCTAAACAAGCAAAAAACAGCCTATTTACGTTCGTACTGAAAAGTAATTATGTACATCATGATATTAAAATAAAACTTGTATTTTTGCATGTAATAAAATATTTATTTGGAACAGAATAAAATATGAAACAACATTTTGTTAGGGACGGTTTTCATGGGGACGGTTTTTTGGGGACGGTTTTTTGGGGACGGTTTTTAAGTTAAGTTATAATAAAAATCATGATAAATACTTTTCTTGTAATGCAATTGAGTATACTTTGCACATTAAATAGGTATCAAAATTTCCGCCAAAGCAAGATCTATGAAACCATGTTCTCTTTCTCCTCATCTTCATTTAATATTCTGAAGAAGTAACCATGTTCCAAATTTATACTTGTGAATTCTTGCGTTAATTTATCCTTTTTAGCATTCAGTACAGATGAAACTTGAGCAGCAACTTTTATTTTCTTTTCATGAGTTGGAATGGGATGTTTGACTCTACTTAGTACCCATTTAATAAATTTTCGAGATTCATTAGAAGAGTTATGTGCTAAGTTAGCTTGCTGTTTGATAATGGAATACATATGCAGACATACCATAACTCCACAATCCCATCCATTATTTTGTGGCAAAGCATCTTCTGCGAAAATATACCGCCATTTTGTGAAATCAAATGGAATTTCTGCTGTTGCATGACAAATTGTTGCGAGTTGGTGTAGATGTAACAGAAATCTATCATTGTCCGAGTGCATTGAATCAAGAACAGCAATAACTTTTTTCTTGAAATGTATAACTCCGAGAACCCAATGTGAACCTTTTGTTGCATCAGAATTCATGACTATCAGGATCATATCTTTGTTCATGGCCTCATTATTTGATAAAAAAGTTATTATTGGGCTTTTATTAGTCAATTTAGATTTTGCTGTTATATCAATGAGCATACTTTGAAAAAAATAACTTGGGACTAGTAAAATATTACGTTCTTTTTCCATTATGTTTATCATGTGCTGTCCAAAATCATTCAGCACTTCATCTTTTAACCAATCCTCCCCATTCAAAGAATTGTATTTGTAACCATGTATAAACTTGAAGTTATCTGGAACCTTTTGCGAAAGGTATCTTGCTTTTCGTGGTAAAGATGCATCTTGATTAACATCCTGGTCGCATTCAGAGTCTTCTTCTTGTTTCCACGGATCTGATTTGAATCGTTTATTCTGTTGAAACTTTGAATCCTCATCTAAATTCTCATCGATTTGATCTTGTTCCACATCTTCAAGCAATGGTATTGTTGATGCATTCGAGTTATCACATTCATGTGAATCGACTTTCAAGTTTGCATTTTCTTTGACTTTTAAAGAGTTGTCCGCTTCAGTGTACTTTATTATTACTCTCGGCTTGTTAACAGGTTTCTTTCCGGATTTTCGATCTTCTAGTCTAGATTTGATCGAAGATAGTTTATGAGGAGACTTGTTTTTTTGCTCTAGTAAAATTCCTCCTTTGTGAACAATATCAATGGCTTTTTTATGCATGCATAATTTCTTTGCAGCGCAAGAACAAGCTAGTTTATTGTTTTTATACCAAACAGAAGAGACATCATGACTAAACGGATTTTTGACTGTATAGCACTGATTCACAGAATCAAAACCAATCAATTTTTGCTTCACACATATTGATGCTAATGAATCTGCTACATCTTCCTCTTGCTTGAGAGGTTCGTCATCGTCAGCTAAATTTTTTATGATCTTGATCAAATGATCCATGGTATTTTCATGCAAAAGTGGTAGAGCACCACAACGAAATTTATCATCTCTGTAAACTGGTTTGAGGCTGAATCGACCTGAATCATCACAAGCACGATCAAATTCAGAAAGAAGAGATGATTGTAAACAAAGAGCATTTAGAATGAATTGATCAAATCGAATATCAACACGATTTTGAACAATTTTCAAAAGATTATTCAAACCTCCTGATAGATTTGTGGTTGGTCTTTTGTTTTCTTGCTTAAATACTGGAAAGCGCTGATAAACACGACTCGAAAGATGATTTTTCAGGTCAGCTTCTATATTTTTTTGAAAATATTCTAAGAAACCAGATGACATTCGACTTTTGAACTCTACAAGTGCACGATCATAGCTATCTTCGCAGTCACATTCTATTAATTTTTCAATCATATCTATATAAATAAGTTTGTCGGTAGAACTGGCTTTCTTGTCTGCTAACCAGAACTTAATATCTTTTTTTAAATGTACATGACAGAATAGAAGTGAATCGCCTAAATTACATTTTTTAATTGCATTCTTAATAGACTTCTCTCTATCAGTTACAATTGGTAACTTTTCATTCATTTTCAGCATATTTAAAACTTGCCGCCAGAAAATTTCATGCACTTCTTCTGTTTTTTTTTCATGAAAAAGAAAAAGTGCAGGATATGCAGGATCTTTAACCAATCTTGTATTTCGAACTGTTAAGACAGAAACAAAATACTCGCACAAATTAAATGTTGTATCGTAGTTAATTATCTGAGTATTAGAAGTCTCGCATTTTGCATCTTCAAACAAAGTATTCACTAATTTTATACCTAACTCTAATCCAAATACAATAATCAGATCTGGCAATAAATTGAAATGGTATATTGAACCTTTCAACTCTGTTCTACCGAGTAAATAGATTGAAAAAATCTCATTAGGGGAAATCTTCTTGCTTAAATTATTACTATGCTTAATGTTCTGAATTTGTTTCAAGTTTCTCGGCAAAACGTGTTTGTTCAAGAAAACTTGCTCTTCCTCATTTTCAGGTCGATTCTTACCTCGCAACTCAGTTTCTAAACGATGATAATTATCGAGATTACCTTTATCAGCGCAAGTTTCCTTTGCTTTTTCAATTGTTGATGGTAAAGTGCGATGAAAGATCTTCGATTTGTCTTTGGAATTCCCGTGACTTCTTTTAAACTCATTTCTAATATTCCCTTGATAATATATCAAACCAATATCACTTTGAGGACTTTCACGATACATGAATTTACAAAAGTTTCCTTCATTTGCACTTTCATTATCATTTTTAACTTGTAAATAAAATTTACACCTTTCCAACTGGCGGTCTTTGTATTTGTACCATCCTGAACGTTTCCAAGAAAATCCATCTACTAGAATGTCATTTTTCTCCGTCATTTTGAATGCGTAAATTCCATAAGATGTTGGTGAACATGGCAATCTGGTTGGTAAATTATCCAATTTCTTTGCTGATGTTAAATAGTTCTTTAAATCTATTACAGTTGGTTCAGATTCACAAATTTTTAACAAAATCATTTCACAATTTTTAAATTCGTTACTTCACTGATTAAAAATAAATAATTAACAGACAGTTATAATTAGACAGAGTATAAAAAACTAAATTAACGTAATATTTTAAATTACAATAGGCAATTGGTAATTTTGTACATATGTTTCGCAATTAAGTGCCAAAAATAAATTAATCAGCGCCATCTATCGAGAATTTAAATATTTAAAATTACTCTACTTGAGCATATAAAACACTTTTTTCATATTATACTTATGTTAATTATCTATTTTCATTATTTTGGCTCAATTTAATTGATTCCCATTCAAATTAACATCATTGTGTATTTTTGTGTAAATTTGTGTAAATTTGTGTATTTTTGTGTATATTGTGTAAATTGTGTAAATTGTGTACTTTTAGTACCAACCCTAGATGATGGATGAATAATTTTCATTACAAAAAATGCTATCTTATTGATCTATGCTTACTTACGTAGATGTAGAACCAGGCCATTTAATTTCAAAGTCAACATCTTCTCGAGGAGTGAAAGTCATTGTTGAATTTGTGGTTGAAGATATTATTATTCCACGAATTACATACCATTGACCCGCAATCTAAATCAATTGAATACCGACTTAATGGATAAACACAAACGTATCGGCTAAACAGAAAAAGTTATTATGAACTTACTTTGCCAATATCGGCACCAGGAGTAGTTTCAGGAACTGGACAAGTGAAACCAAAAGCTGAAGAAGCAAAAGCAAAGACAACGAAGAGAGTCACGATCATTTTCATAGTTTTGGTAAAGGATTAGAAATTAAATGTTTTTAATGAAAATCGTTGATAAACTGATGCTGGTAATGGGTTTAATATCTCCTTTTATACTTTATATCATCAGATTATCAAATGTTATCATCTAAATATCGAAATAAAAATCTAAGATAAATCAATATGTTTTATTAGCTATCAAGAAAAGACCCCTTTCAAACAATGAAAATGCACTCAGAGTAAAAAAATAAAGTATGAATTTCATGAGAAGGATATGGAGTTATTATTCATTATCATGTGCCACATTAATGAACAATACAATTCTGCTGAATTTTGTTTTTTAGGAAAGAGTTGGGAGATTATAATCATTTGTATTGTTACCACCATAAGTTATAACCAAATCAACAACAAGAATAGCTATTTGATTACCGTAATTTTCACCCCACACGTTTGTTCCGAATTCAAATTCTTCTCTTTTAGGTCCTTTAGAGGCGATGAAATCATGAGGATATTCCGCTTAGTTTTTAATGAAACTTTTCTATTGCAACAAATCAATTATATTTGCCTAATGAACCTAATGAATCAAAAAAGCGCTTCAACAAGTTGTCAAAGGGCTAAAGATTTGGTTTAGTTAAGTGGCTTCAATAGTATATGACGGTATTTTCTTATGTTATAATCAAAATCAACAATTAAATTAAATTCAACAAACATTTCAATCTCTAATTGTACAAGCAATTATTTTTTCAAATAAAGATTCATAGTGTTTGATTTCGAACAAAAATTCATTAAAATGGTAATAAAAAAGGATTGAATTGGATTGAAACTTAATCACATCTGATTGAAATTTGAAAACCAATTTGAATCGATCTTACCATCATTGATTTAGCAACATGCCTTCAACCGATCAAATAGCCTGTGCTATCCTCATCAATTAGATGTAAATCAATTGTTCCGAGAAACACTCGATGATGTTTCACTGGAAGGACCAAAGAGACTTGGATATTTTCATGTTATGATAATAATAATGATAGTGCTTTCAGTCAAGATATATCATCTCTACGTTACTTGGACTTACCTAATCCAGTCTCTATCAATTGCCTCCAAGGCTATGATTCAACTAGGAAATATGGCCATGTTAATTCTAAAGATATACTCTTATTGCGATGGGTCTTGAAAAATCGTTCATTAATGTGGCACATGATAATGAATAATATCTCCATATCCTTCTCATGAAATTCATACTTTATTTTTTTACTCTGAGTGCATTTTCATAGTTTGAAAGGGGTCTTTTCTTGATAGCAAATAAAACATATTGATTTATCTTAGATTTTTGTTTCGATATTGAGATGAAATTATTTGATAATCTTTTGATATAAAGTATAAAAGGTGATATTAAACCCATTACCAGCATCAGTTTATCAACGATTTTCATTAAAAACATTTAATTTCTAATCCTTTACCAAAACTATGAAAATGATTGCAACTCTCTTCGTTGTCTTTGCTTTTGCTTCTTCAGCTTTTGGTTTCACTTGTCCAGCTCCTGAAACTACTCCCGGTGCCGATATTGACAAAGTAAGTTCATAATAACTTTTTCTGTTTAGTCGATACATTTGACTTTATCCATTTATTTGGTGTTTCATTGATTCAGATTGCGGGTCAATGGTATGTAATTCGTGGACTAATAATATCTTCAACCACAAATTCAACATTGACTTTCACTCCTCGAGAAGATGCAGACTTTGAAATTAAAGTTCCTGGTACTACATCTACGTAAGTAAGCATAGTTCAATTATTTCATATTTTTGTAATACAAATTATTCATCCATCATCTAGTGGTGAAAAGTTTAGCGCGATTTGGTATGGTAGACGTACTGATAATCAAAATTTGCTTAATATCTATTTGACTGACTCAAAAGGTTAGTAATATTTCCCACTTTATATCAAATGGTGTACCTCATTTATTTGACAATTCAACAATTGAACAATATAAGAATTATTTCTTCTTTATTTTTCATTGTAACATCAACTTTAATAATTATTGTGATTATTATTTCTCTATTTCCAGAGGCTCCAATTTTCTTTACCTTCAATGTAGTTGCTACTGATTACGATAACTATCTGGCTGCTATCTGTGTTTGGTTATTCAGGGTGAAATTCGTTGTAAGTATCACTCAATCTGACTAACTAAATGTTTCTTCATTTAAATTGATTTTGCATTAATACAAATTTAACTTTCATATTATCACAGTCGATAAATTAATTTTATCCAGGACTAATACCTTGAATGCTGACAAGATTGTCGAGCTGGATGCCTTGTTGACTGATAAAGTTGGCAATAGTTTTGTGCCAAGTATTCAAAAAGACTAAATATTGTTTAGTTTGACAGTGATGACATTTACTTGGATAAATGGAATTTTCCCTCTAATGGTTGATAAATCTTAAAAAACTAAATTTAAATAAATTAAGAAATTTTTCATTGTATTGTCGACAATTGTTTCATCATTGCAAGATAACTGTTTCGTATTGCAGCTTCTTTTTGCATTCATGCAAAAATGCGCTGTTCATTGATAACACTTGCATCATAAAACACTATAATTTAATATACCGGGCGTTTTTTTCTCATTTTACGCCTTCATGCAGTCATAACTCACGAACGGTTAGTGCTACAGACTTCAGATTTAAAACATAAGCTTATCTAGATTGCACAACGATAAGTTCAAGTGCTCAAGGTTATTCAAGGTCAATTCTTTATTTGACCTCTAATTGACATTGAAAGGTCATTTTCTGAAATCGCAAAATTTTTCGGACCCGATAGTGTTAGTTCCATATCCATAACTCATACCATTGGAAAGATGGGATGAATTTTTCCTGATCAACTGAATGTTAAGGAATCACCCATATCCTTTAGTCAGTATGAGTTATGGACATGTAACT
>NW_015449950.1:1468704-1523190 GCF_000239435.1 Tetranychus urticae
CTGATTTTTTTCGAGCATTTCGCCAATAGTCTCAGCTATGATGGGTATGAGTTTTAGCACAATCAAGTCGCTAATTCAATTGCAATAACTGATTGGCAGTGAAAAAACTGAAATTCCCATAGAAATCCATTATGAAACAATAATTTGAATAAATTTTTTTCAGAATTATGCTAAAAGACTCAACTTTTCATGAATCAACTGCATACAAATGAGGAAGATTTTATAAAAATTACAACCAATTTCTTGCGCTCATTGATTAGATAATCAAACATGGACCAAACTTTTGAAAAATCCATTCCAATGTTAAAATTTTCAAAATCAATTTTAATTGTTAAGAATTTATTTTTTTAAAAATCAGAATCAGCATATGATTTGCCTTTATTTAATCTATTTATTTTGTAAAAATATTTGAATTAACTTAAATCTTTAAACAGAAAATTCAAAATGAATTTGCGGACCAAACTTTTGAAATGGAGTGTAATTTCAAAGAGTTGCCTAAACAATATCGCTAGGCGTCAGGACCACTCACAACCTTTGCGAGTAGCCTAGTGGGTAGCGTAAGCGATAAGATTGCTAACTTTCATATGTTGTGTTCTGCATCTTGGGGTTAGCGTTCGAATCTCGCCGAAGTTTTGAGGTTAGGCAAACCCTCGCAGCTTACCCAGAGATTGAGCCTTCTGGAAATTTCCTCTTCCCCTACCCGGATTCGTCAGAATAACAAATGTGTAATTAGTGCGAACAAAAGCTGGTGCGGTCTCTGTCGGGCTGGTCCAAAAACCGAAAAACGAGTACAACCTTTGCGAGGTTTTAATGAATGTACTTTTGTTTTTATAAACCGTTTAATTTATCTTTTAATACGAGCTACAAGATTAATATGAGTTGTATTGTATAATTAATATTTCAACATTAAACTGCATGAATATGAGCATTAAATTTCTTATGAACTCAATGTATCCGGTTAACTAACTCATATAACGTAATTAGTCTGAGCCAAGCGAAGACTAAGCTCTACAAAAATAATTAACTTTAAACTTCAACAAGTTGGTGGGAAAAAGATGTTAGTTAATTATTAGTTAATTAATAGTTGAAACCTGATTAGTCAATTCCTATGGAGTAAAGAGATGAAAATTCAGATTGCGATTAGAAACTTGGTTTACCAGAAATCGGATCCTTAGTTCAGATCAACTACAGATTAAAGTACAATGTATGTGCAAATGAATGGTCATTGAGATGTGCGAGAAGGTTGTCCATTAATGTACCAAAATGGAATGAAACTTTTCTCTGATTCCTTCATGTATCCAACCAACTGTTTATCCTTGGAATTGAAATGAAAAGTATAACATTTATATTTCTCCGTAACAATTGACTTGATAAAATCAAGAACCACATTCAATGAATTAAAAAATATCATTTGCCTCTGTTTACAGATTAGATCCTTAACGTCCAACTTATCGATATTTTTAATCGTAAAATCTTGTCCACATTTAGCACGAATAACTGTATCAACTCCAGCAAGAGTAGCCAATGACCACCATGTGCTACTTTGATAAGAACCCTGTGATTCTTTCGGAGCATCGAACTTTTTGATCAAAACAAACTTCATATCATCAAAAGGTTTATCCAGTTCTTGTTTGTTTTCAACACAGTTCAAATGTCCAACATGAAGGATTCGATGGTAGCCAATCTTTGAGTGAAAAACACCATAAAGTGAATCAGAACTACATTCAGGACGATTGTTGTTCTTGGTAATCAAACGTTGTAAATTCAATGCTACATAACTTGATTTATTGTCCTTTTCTGCTTGAATGTCAATCTTTTCTTTCACCTCAATAGTTTCGTTCCTATTAAGAATAATTTTCCCTCTGATTTTGATAGCAGAAAGGTTCCAATCATGATGGTTGTACTTAACAGTCATCATATCTTTCAATACACCATTGTAACAAATGAAATCCGAAGGAAACTTTTCCATAGTTGTTTCGTTGTCCAAGACCCATCGCAATAAGAGCATATCTTCAGAGATAACATGACCATACGTTACATTAGGGTCGTACCCATGAAGGCAATTGATAGAGATTGGATTAGGTAAGTCCAAGTACCGTAGAGCTGATATGTCTTGACTGAAAACACTATTATTATTATTATCATAACATGAAAAATATCCAAGTCTCTTTGGTCTTTCCAATGAAACATGATTGGGTGTATCTTGGCACGATTGATAAACATCTAAAGCATCAATGATTGTTGCAGTTTTTGTTCGAACGGTCGAGGCCATGTTACTAAATCAATGGTTATGGCATTGATTTAAATTTATTTAACAACTCAAGCGGATCTATAACATAAAAATGATACATTAAAGTCGAAACTACTCTGTAAAATGAATCCAAGCTGAATTAAAGAAAAGTTCATTATGGCACTTGCTAGATTCAAGGCTTGCATAAAAATGACTCAATGAAAACTCAATGTAGTTGTTTGATTAACTCTTTTAACATAATTAACTGTAAACTTGAACAAGACTGTGGGAAAAATGTTAGTTAATTGTTTTTGAAACTTAATTCCTGAGTCTGATATGAAGAAGTCTTATTCGAAAACATTATTAACATCACATAATACGAAATTATAATAATTTAAATTTTTGTTGATTTATTTATCTGTTGAATGTGAAAACACAATATTCAAATAAATGTTTTTTAACATTCAATAGAAATTTGTTGATCAATATACCAAGATGGAATTAAACTTTCATCAAGGTCCATCATCATGTAGCTAGTCAACTTTCTATTCTTGGCATTGAAAATGAATTTATAACATTTATTTTCCTCTGTAACGATTGACTTGAAATGATCAAGAACCGTATTCAATGTCGCAAAAAACATAATTTGTCTGTCTTTATGGATTAGACTCTGTCCGTCCAACATATCGATTTTTTTAACCATAAAATCCCAATCACATTTAACGCGAACAATCGTATCAACTGCAGCAAGTTTAGCCAATGACCACCAATTGTATGCTTGAAATGTTGAATGTGATTGTCTCGAAGCATTGAACTTTTTGATCGAAACAAACTTCATCTCATCGAAAGGTTTAGTCAATTCTTGTTCACTTTCAACACAATCCAAATATCCTGCATGCAAAATACGATGAGAACCAACTTTTGTATGAAAAACGCCGTGAAATGAATCCTTCAATCTTCTCGAAGAACACTGAGAATGATTAATATTCTTAGTAATCAAACGTGGTAAATTGTCAGCTACATAGGATGATTGATTAGCTCTTTTACATTGAGTTTCAACCCTTTCTTTTGCCTCAATCGTTGCTTTCCTATTGAGAATAATTTTTCCTTCGATTTTAGTAGCAGAAATGTTCCAATCGGCATCAGTATACTTTACATTCATCAAGTCTCTCAAAAGACCATTGTAGCAGATGAAATCCGAAGGAAACTTTTGCATGGTTGCTTTATTGTTCAAAACCCATCGCAACATGAGCATCTCTCCACGAAGGATATGACCGTACTTGGCTTTCTTGTCGTATCCTTGAAGGCAGTCGATGTAGACTGGATTAGGTAAATCCAAATATGCTAGAGATGATTTGTCTGGTAAAAAAACACTTTCTTTTTCATCATTCTTATAGCTCGAGTAATATCCAATTCTTGTTGGTCCTTCCAGTGAAACATCCTTCATATCGCGGCACAACCGATTCATATTTATCTCACTGATGACACTAGCACTTTTTGTTTCAATCATCGAGGACATGTTGCTAAATCTATGGTCAATTAATCGATCAAGGGTTGCGGTATCGTCTTAAGTTTACTTCTGAAAACGTATTTTAGACACAAATATCACTCAATGTGTTAAAGCAAAATAACTTTGCAAAATGAATCTATTAATAAGATGCGTGAACACAAAACCTTTACAACTTTATTCTGTTATAAGTATCAGTTACACTGGTAGCTGCACTTAGCGCAATGTTTCGGTGTCGCCATCTTTGGTATTTTATTGTTTTAGAGACATTAATACGAAAATAATGCTCGACTTTGGAGTTAATTTCAGAGACTGATTGATGGCGACTACGATAAAAATTGACCGATTTGTTGCGTTAGGTACAGCTACCAGTGCATCACATTCAATGTTATCCGATGTAATATCCCATTTTATAACTCAATGTTTTTAAGAAACTCAAAACAAACTTTGTTTAAACAAAGGTCCTTTTTAATCGTGAAGACTTAATTTATGATACAATAATGCAACAGTTTATCAACAATCAACAAGGCAATTAATAGATCATTAATGCAAAACAATTGTTCAAAAGCTATTTTTATCATCTTCAGGTGTTGGGTTTGAAAAAAAGTCACTTGTAACTTCCAGGAAACATTTAGAGTGATCAAACGTTGCAAATTAGAAGCTGCATAAGTCGATTTTTTGTCCTGTTCAGATCGTGTAACAATGCTTCCATTCTCAGTCGATATGATTCGATTCAATATGATCTTTCCTTTGATTTTGACAGCATAAAGGTGCCAGTTAGAAGAAGTATATGAAGAAATCATCAGATCTTTCAACAAACTACAGTTGCAGATGAAGTCGTAAGTAAAGTGGCGAACAATTGTTTCATTTTTAAAAATCCATCGCAATAAGTTTACCCTTTTTGGCTCTTCATATCCATACTTGATGTTTGGATCATATCCTTGGAGGCAGTCGATAGAGACTGATTTAGGTAAGTCCAAGTACCGAAGAGATGATTCGTCTGGACAATCCGTTTTTACCCATCCTAGAGTCAACTCTTGCCTAAAAGTAACACCTTGACTCAAAGAAAGCATTTAAGATATTTTGAGTTAGAAAGCTGAGTCGCTATTAGAAATTATTATTGATTTTCACAACAAGTAATGAAATAAGGGTTAACTAAACATCTTAAACAGCATAAATTTCTCATTAACTCAATGTATTCGTTTGACTACTCATAGTAACATAGTAATCTGAGTGAAGCGAAGACTAAGCTCTGCAAAAATTGACTTTAAACTTGTTGGTGGGAAAAAGATGTTAGTTAATTATTAGTTTATTGATAGTTGAAACCTGATTAGTCAATTCCTATGAAGTAGAGAGATGAAAATTCAGATTACAATTGGATACTTGATTTAACCAGAAATCGGAGCCTTAGTTCAGATAAACCACAGATTAAAGTACATTGTATGTGCTAATGAATGGTCATTAAGATGTGCGAGAAGGTTGTCCATTAATGTACCAAAATGGAATGAAACTTTTCTCTGATTCTTTCATGTATCCAACCAACTGTTTATCCTTGCCATTGAAATGAAAAGTATAACATTTATATTTCTCTGTCACAATTGACTTGATAAAATTAAGAACCACATTCAATGAAGTAACAAATATCATTTGTCTCTGTTTACAGATTAGATCCTTAACCTCCAACTTATCGACATTTTGAATAGTAAAATCTCGTCCACATTTAGCACGGATAATTGTATCAACTCCAGCAAGAGTAGCCATTGACCACCATGTGCTACTTTGATAAGAGCTCTGTGATTCTTTGGGAGCATCGAACTTTTCAATTGAAACAAACTTCATATCATCGAAATGTTTATTCAGTTCTTGTTTGCTTTCAGCACAGTCCAATTGTCCAACATGAAGGATTCGATGGGAGCCAATATTTGAGTGAAAAACACCATAAAAATAATCATTTTCCTTACCAGAAATACATTTAGGACAATTGTTGTTCTTGGTAATCAAACGTTGTAAACTCAAAGCTACATAACTCAATTTGTTGTCCTTTTCTGCTTCAATGCCAATCCTATCTTTCGCCTCAATAGTTTCCTTGCTATTAAGAATAATTTTCCCTCTGATTTTGATGGCAGTAAGGTTCCAATCGTGATTATTATGCTTAACAGTCATCATATCTTTGATTACACCATTGTAACAAATGAAATCCGAAGGAAACTGTTGCATAGTTGTTTCGTTGTCCAAGACCCATCGCAATAAGAGCATAACTCTAGAATTAGAATGATCATAACTTACATTATGATCATATCCTTGTAGACAGTTGATATTGGCTGGATTAGGTAAGGCCAAGTACCGTAGAGCTGATATATCTGGACAGTAATCACTACCATTATTATCATCATAGTATGAAAAACTTCCAAGTCTCTTCGGTCGTTCTAGTGAAACACGATTTGATTTTTCTCGGCACAATTGATTAACATATAAAGCATCAATGATTGTTGCACTTTTTGTTCGAACGGTCGAGGCCATGTTACTAAATCAATGGTTATGGTATCGATTAAATAAATTTTCTAATTCAAGCGAATCTATAACATAAGAATTTATACTTTGTAAAATAAATCCAAGTTGGATGAAAAAATATTAGTTATATAACAGTTCATTCTGGCACTTGTTAGATCCAACGCTTGCATAGAAGTGACTCATTACAAAATCAATGTAGTTGTTTAGCTAACTCTTATACATTATGTAATATAATCTTACTAAAGTACCCGGTTAAAGCAATTTTTGTCAGTCTCCATCTAGTGATAAGGGATTTCAGAAAGTCTTTAAGATTTAGGTGGATGCAAGGATTATATATAATACTTATGAAATTCAAAACAAACTTTGTTTAAAAAAAGGTCTTTTTTAATCGTGAAGGCTTAATTTATGATACAATAATGGCAAAATTTATCAACAATCAAAAAGGCAATTAATAGATCATTAGTAACAAAACAATTGTTCAAAAGCTAGTTTTATCATCTTAAGATGTCGGGTGTGGACAAAGTTTCTCGTAAATTATTTCGCTAGCTTTTATAGCGCTAATTAAACTCTTATCTAGTCTTATCTAGTCTTATCTAGTCTTCAGAATAGTTCTTCATAGTTTTATAGTTAAAAGTTGAAATTTCATTGAATGGACGATTATCGGAAAATATCGTTCTTTTTCGTGCAACACTATTCACACAGCAAAAGTTATCTAGAGTCAGGAATGTCAACACTTTTTGTAAATGTAAATACGGAGTCGTAAGGATGAAAAACAGTGCTTTTCTGTATTTATGTTTAGGACTTGAGAAGTAACTTTTATCACACCCGACACAATTAAGAAATGCTAAGTTTAAATGAATGGTGAATGAGATTTGTTAGGATGTTGTCCATTAATATACCATCCTGGAATGAGATCATCATCTAGATCCATCTTCACGTAGCCAGTCGACTTTTTATCCTTGCCATTGAAATGAAAGTTATAACATTTGTTTTCCTCTGTAACAATTGACTTGACATGACCGAGAATTGAAGTCAATGAAGCCACAAAAATCGATTGTCTGTGTTTATTGACCAGACTGTCAACTTGCAACTTATCGATACTTTTTACCATAAAATCTTGTTCGCATTTAGCACGGATAATCGTATCAATTCCAGAAAGAACAGCTAATGACCACCAAGTGTTACCATGAAAAAATGAGTGTGATTCCTTTGGAGCATTAAACTTTTTCACCAAAACAAACTTCATTTCGTCAAAGGGTTTATCCAGTTCTTGTTTGCTTTCAAGACAGTTCAAATATCCAGCATGAAGTACTCCATGAGACCCAATTTTTGAGTGGAAAACGCCATGGAATGAATCAGTTTCTTTTCCAGAAGTAAATTCAGAACGATTGCTGTTTTTGACAACCAAACGTTGTAAATTGAAAGCCGCATAAATCGATTTGTTGTCATTTTCAGATCGTGTTTCAATTTTTTCCTTCTCCTCGTTCGAAGCGATTTTATTAAGAACGATTTTCCCTCTGATCTTGACAGCACAAAGGGTCCAATCCAAATTTTGATACGGAGAAGTCATAATATCTTTCAGTACACCATTGTTACAGACGAAATCGTAATTTAAGTCAATCACAATTGCTTCATTCTCCAGAATCCATTGCAATAAGTTTTTATTTTTTGACCGCTGATATCCGTACTTGTTATTAGGATCATATCCTTGAAGGCAGTCGATAGAGACTGGATCAGGTAAGTCCAAATACGCTAGAGCTGATTTATCTGGACAATAAACACTTTCTTTATCATCATTGCGATAGATCGAGAAATATCCAAGTCTCTTTGGTCTATCCAAACTAATGTTTTGGTTTGTTTTGGCACATTTTAGGTCCAACTCTTTTTGCACAAAAGTATCTTCACTTAACGACATTTCAAAGTTAAAAACGATTGAATAATTGAGTTATAAATTGAATATAAATAAGAAATGGTTTTATATCAACAGAAAATGGCTTTTAGAGACTCGAGTTGTTCACTAATCATTTTAATTAAAGATGTTAGTCAGCCGTATTAGCGAATAGTTGACTCCATAATATTCAGCTTAGCTGTCAACGTTTATTGAAGGCTAGATGGACTGATTGCTGGTATCATGAATCACAACTACGTGACTAAATCATTACATAGCTGGCATTCAAATTCTCATCATTCATCATTTTACTACTCTTAGTCAACTCGAGTTGCACTGATTAAGTCGGCTAACAGTCAATCGTTAATTAATTTTAACCAAATTAGCAAATCCTGGTGAATATGACTATCTAATGATCTAAACATTCGAGAGTGAAAACCTGAATGATCGGTTACTGTATTTTTATTATAAAAGTTTGTCTTTGACACCATCTTGATAGTTTTAATATTAACTTGAAACATTAACAAGTATTAACACCACCGATCGCACATTTTTTTCCACTGCCAGTTAAGGTTTGGGAAGTTGTCCATCAATAAACCAAGATGGAATGATATTGTCATTTGGTTCCATTCTCATGTTTCCAGTCAACTTTCGATTCGTACAATTGAAATAAAAGTTATAATATTGGTTTTCAACTTTAACAATTGACTTGACGAAATCAAGAACCAAGTTCAATGTAGTGAAAAGCTGCTTTTGTCTTTCTCTAGGAAGCATTCTGCTTACAATTAACTGATTGGTATTTTTTACTCTAAAGTCTTGTTCGCATTTAGCATGAATAATTTTATCAACTCCAGCAAGAGTAGCCAATGACCACCAAACGTAAGCTTGCAAAGATGAATATGACAATTTCAAAGAGTTGTGCTTTTTGATTAGCACAAACTTCATTTCATCAAAAGGTTTATCCATTTCTTTTTGACTCTCGACACAATCCAAATATCCAGCATGAATTATTCCATGAGAACCAATGTTTGAGTGGAAAACACCATAAAAGCAATAATATTCTTTCCAAGAAGCAAATTCTGGATGATTGTTGTTCTTGGTAATCAAACGTTGCAAATTAGTAGCTACGTAAAGCGATTTGTTGTCCATTTCTGATCGAGCATCAATTTGAATTTCTTTTTCAAACGAAGCTATTCTATTTAGAACAGTATTTCTAGCTAGAACAATTTTCCCTCTGATTTTGACAGCACAAATGTTCCAATCGAAATCATTATATGAAGAAGTCATAATATCTTTCAATACACCATCATTACTGATGAAATCGTAAGTAAAGTTACGAACAATTGTTTCATTTTCAAGAATCCATCGCAACAAGTTTTTATTTTTTGACTTTTTATGTCTATAATTGGCGTTTGGATCATATCCTTGGAGTGAGTTGATATAGAGTGGATTAGGTAAGTCCAAGTACCGTAAAGATGATTTGTCTGGGCAATAAACACTTTCCTTTTCATCATTGCAATAGAACGAGAAAAATCCAAGTCTTGTTGGTCCTTTCAAGCAAATATCATGGTCCGTATAGACATATTCTAGATCCAACTCTTTATGTACCAAGGTAGGTTGACTTAAAAACATTTAAACGAAAAGATTCACTCGTATTTTTGCTTTCAATATTCACTTTCTAACGTTAGTACAAAAACCATATCTTCACAGTAAATAGCTTAATGAGACTTGGGTTGTTAACTATTGGAGTTACGAGTTTATGAATAATATCAGTAAATAGTTGATTTTATAACAATTAGCTTAGCTGCTGTTATTTAACACCCGATGGATGAGTCAATTGCTGATAAAACGAATCGTAATTCAAGTAAACATAATAATAATTACTAGTCATTCTTTTAACTTGAGTACACCATTCATTCAATCTAGAGAGGTGATCCCAAAAACTTCAAGATCGCATCTCTTGATATAACTTTAACCATACTTACATTACAAATGAGGAAACTGTTTTTAATATCGTTATTTTAATATATTTAATATTTCAATGATAGCTATTACATAAAATGGACTACACATCTCACAAGTACTTAATAAATTAGAAGCTAAACTTTCGTTGCTTCTTAAGTCTTTTAAATGTTGAGACGTAATGTTCAAATGCATTATTAGCAAGATCCATTAGGAATTTGGCCATCAATATACCATGATGGAATCAGGTTATCCTCTAGATCCATTTTCAAGCATCCAATAAACTTTTTTTCCTTACCATTGAAATGGAAATCGTAATATTGATTCTCTTCTGTAACGATTGACTTTAAATGATCGAGAATCGAGTCTAATGAAGAGACAAACATCCTTTGTTTATGTTCATTGATCAAATTGTCTACGTGAAACTTATAGATCTTTTTAACTGTAAAATCTCGTGCACATTTAGCGCAAACGATTGTATCAATTCCAGAAAGAGTAGCCAATGACCACCACTTGTTAGCTTGAATGGGCGAAGGGTAATTCGCCAGAGCATTGATCTTTCTTATTGAAAAAAACTTCATTTCGTCGAATGTTTTATCCAGTTCTTGTTTACTTTCAACACAATGCAGCTTTCCTGTGTGAAGTATACGATGAGACCCAATTTTTGAATAAAAAACACCATAAAATAAAGTTCCTTCTTGTTCACTTCTACTCTTGGTGATCAAACGTGGGAAATTGAAAGCTGCATAAGTTGATTGGTTCGTTGATTCAGATTGTGTGTCTATTCGATTCTTTTTTGCTTTCGATTCAAATCTGTTCAATATAATTTTCCCTCTGATTTTGATTGCGGAAAGGCACCAATCTTGATGATAGTCCTTTATGGTCATCAAATCTTTTATCACACCATTGTTACTGATGGAATCCGAAGGAAACTTTTGCATTGTTGCCTCATTTTCCAAAATCCATCGCAATAAGAACATATCTTTTGATATAAAGTGACCATACTTGATGTTCGAATCATATCCTTGGAGGGAGTCGATAGAAACTGGGTTAGGTAAGTTCAAGTACCGTAAGGCTGATTTATCTTGACTGAAATCACTATTATCATCATTATCATAGCATGAAAAGTATCCAAGTCTCTTTGGTCCTTCCAGTGAAACATTATTGTCCCTATTTCGGCACAATTGATGCACGTCTAATTCATTGATGATCATTGCACTTGATGTTTGAATAGTCGAAAATATGATGTTAATTCAATGGTCAATGGTTGTGGTTTCGATTCAAATGGAATTTTCTATTTAGACACAGGTTTTCACGCAATTAATTATTGTATTAAGACAAGTATTATTTGCAAAATGAATCCATGCTAAATGAAAAGCTACCTCTATTTATATGAAAATAGCTGTAATTATTACTTGAATATGCAAAAAAATAAAATTAGTTTCAAAGTTTTTATGACTTTACATTTTAATGTTAGAATCGCGAAAAAGCTCAGAAGATTCAGAATTATTCAATACCAGATTGTTGACGAAGTTGACTCAACTTCCAACTTATCGATATTTTTAAAAATAAATTCTTAATCACATTTAGCACGGATAAATGTAACAACTCTAGCAAGTGTTTCTAATGATCACTTCTAATGATCAGATGATTCTGTTACTTTAAGAAGACTGTGATTCTCTCAGCATTGGACTTTTTGGTCAAATTAACTAGACTAAACTACGATTCGTCCATTGGTTTGTTCATTTTTTGTTTAGTCTATTCACAGCCCAAATATCGTCAATTTAATATTTGATGAGACCCAATTTTTGAGGGAAAACACCATAAAATGACTCTTCTTTTCTTCCAGAAGTACATTCAAAACGATTGTTGTACTTCGTAATGAAACGTTGCAAATTAAGAGCTGCATACGTTGGTTTGTTTTCTCTTTCAGGTCGTGTATCAATCTTTTCTTTCATCTCAATTGATTCTTGCTTATTTAGAATAACTTTCCCTCTGATTTCAACCACAGAAAGGTTCGTATCGAAATCATAATAAACATTACAGATGCAATCATTAAGTTGTGCATAATTTTCAAGTATCTATCGAAATAAGTTTTTATTTTTTGACTGCTGGTATCCGTACTTGTTATTTGTATCATATCCTTGGAGGCAGTTGATCGAGACTGGATCAGGTAAGTCCAAATACGCTAGAGCTGACTGTCAACTTGCAATTTATCGATACTTTTAACCATAAATCTTGTTCACATTTAGCACGGAAAATTGTATCAATTCCAGAAAGAATAGCTAATGACCACCAAGTGTTAGCATGAAAAAATGAGTGTGATTCCTTTGGAGCATTAAACTTTTTCACCAAAACAAACTTCATTTCGTCAAATGATTTATCCAGTTCTTGTTTGCTTTCAACATCGTTCAAATATCCAGCATGAAGTACTCCATGAAACCCTATGTTTGAGTGGAAAACGCCATGGAACGAATCAGTTTCTTTGCCAGAAGTAAATTCAGAACGATTGTTGTTTTTGACAACCAAACGTTGTAAATTGAAAGCCGCGTAAATCGATTTGTTGTCATTTTCAGATCGTGCTTCAATGCTTTCCTTTTCCTCATTCGAAGCAATTTTATTAAGGACAATTTTCCCTCTGATTTTGACAGCACAAAGGGTCCAATCCAAATTTTGATACGGAGAAGTCATGATATCTTTCAATACACCATTGTTGCAGACGAAATCGTAATTTAAGTCACTCACAATTGCTTCATTCTCCAGAATCCATTGCAATAAGTTTTTGTTTTTTTGACCGCTGATATCCGTACTTGTTATTTGGATCATATCCTTGGAGGCAGTTGATCGAGACTGGATCAGGTAAGTCCAAATACGCTAGAGCTGATTTATCTGGACAATAAACACTTTCTTTATCATCATTGCGATAGATCGAGAAATATCCAAGTTTCTTTGGTCTCTCCAAACAAAGGTCATGGTTTGTTTTGGCACATTTTAGGTCCAACTCTTTTTGCACGAAATTAGTTTCAATCAATGACATTTCAAAGTTAAAAAACGATTGAATAATTGAGTTATAAAATTTAATAAAATACAAAACAGCAATGAAATTGTAAAATGAGTGTTTATTGAGATTTACTAGCAAATTTTACATCAATATACGCTGATTTGATCTGTAGCTTCATAATGCAATCAACTTTTCATCCTTGTCTATGAAAATAAAAGTGAACTTAAATAGATGAGAGCGTCAAAATCGGATTTCTAATTATTTCAGTGGGATTCTTTATGTTTTGGCTTTGAAGAATCGCAAAATTAGAAGTGAAAGGAGTATGCATAAAATTGGATCTTCGAGTTGAGACTTATGGGTTTGTAGTTACTTAAAAATTCATCCGAGAGACAGTTTTCGAGAAAATCGAAATCAAAATCAAAACTTGTTTTTGATCGTTAGAAATGATTTGTGAACGACAAAGATCGATCAATTTATCGACAATTTTCTTTGTTTAAGATTCATTGGGCAGTTGTCCATCCGTATACCATGAGGGAATGATAATGTCAATGGAATCAATTCTCATGTATCCAGTCAACTTTCGATTCGTACAATTGAAATAAAAGTTATAATATTGGTTTTCAACTTTAACAATTGACTTGACGAAATCAAGAACCTTGTTCAATGTAGTGAGAAGCTGCTTTTGTCTTTCTCTATCAATAATATTGCTTACAATTATTTTGTTGATGTTTTTTACCCTAAAACCTTGTTCGCATTTAGCATGAATAATTGTATCAACGCCAGCAAGAGTAGCCAATGACCACCAAGTTTCGTCATATTTAGAGGGATGTGAAGTTTCGTCATATTCGTTATATTTATTTCGTTTCGGAGCATTATGCTTTTTGATAAGCACAAACTTCATTTCATCGAAAGGTTTATCCATTTCTTTTTGACTCTCAACACAGTCCAAATATCCAGCATGAATTATTCCATGAGTACCAATGTTTGAGTGAAAAACACCATAAAATGAATCATTTTCTTTTCCAGAAGCACATTGAGAATGGTTGTTATTCTTGGTAATCAAACGTTGTAAATTGAAACCTGCATAAGTCGATAAGTTGTCCCTTTCTGATTGTACATCAATTCGCATTTTTTTCGCAGTCGAATCGCATCTATCTAATATAATTTTTCCTCTAATCTTGACAGCAGAAATGTTCATAGATGTAAGACCGTAATTAGAACCAAAACGACCATAAGAACGGTACGGAAAAATCATTATATCTTTCAGTACACCATTGGAACAGATGAAATCGTGTGTAAAGTTACGCACAATTGTTTCATTTTGCAAAATCCATCGTAATAGTTGTTTGTTTTTGGATCGTCTAAGACCATACTTGATGTTCTTGTCATATCCTTGGAGGGCGTTGATATAGATTGGATTAGGTAAGTCCAAGTACCGTAAAGATGATTGGTCTGGACAGTAAACACTTTCATTTCCAGCATTGCAATAGAACGAAAAATATCCAAGTCTTTTTGGTCCCTCCAAACAAATGTTTTGGTCCGCTATGACAGATGATAGATTTACATGTAACTCATCTCGCTGCATGGTAGGTTGATTTAGAAACATTTAGACGCACAAATATGTTCGATTTGAACTTCAAGTGGTATCAGCAAGCGATATTTTAACAGTAAATAGCTTAAAAAGACTTGAGTTGTGAACTATTGGAGTATATTAACAATACTTGCGAATAGTTGCTAGCTGTTAGTTTAAATCGTAGATGGATTAATTGCTGATAACATGAATCGTAATGTAAGTAAAGCTAATCATAATTAATAGTCATTCTTTTAACCTGAGTAGACCATTTATTGAATCTAGAGAGACGTTCCCACGAACTTCAAATATCGCAATAAGATCGCATCTCTAGATTAACCTAACCATACTTAAATTACAAAAGAAGAAACTGTTTTCAATATTGTTATTACCAGGTGTACATTTTTATTCAATAATAGTTATTACATGAAATAAATACATGTTCTAGTAGTTGCAAAGCAAGAATTTGTTATAATTTGTTATTACAGAAACTAGAAAAGATGAAGTTTAAACTTTTTATTGCATTGTGTTAGAAGCTAAACTTTCGTTGCGGCTTAAATCTTTTAAATGTTCAAATGAATGATTAGCAAGATCCATTAGGAATTTGGCCATCAATATACCATGATGGAATCAGGTTATCCTCTAGATCCATTTTCAAGCATCCAATAAACTTTTTTTCCTTACCATTGAAATGAAAGTCGTAATATTGATTCTCTTCTGTAACGATTGACTTTAAATGATCTAGAATTGAATCTAATGAAGCAACGAATATCATTTGTTTGTGTTTATCGATCAAATCGTCCACGCGTAACTTCTCGATTTTTGCAACTGTAAAATCTCGTGCACATTTAGCGCAAACGATTGTATCAATTCCAGAAAGGGTAGCCAATGACCACCAGTTGTTAGCTTGAATAGATGAAGGGCAATTACCCAGAACATGCATCTTTCTAATTGAAACAAACTTCATTTCGTCGAATGGTTTATCCAGTTCTTGTGCACTTTCAACATAGTGTAGCTTTCCTGTGTGAAGTATCCGATGCGACCCAATTTTTGAATGAAAAACACCATAAAATAAAGTTCCTTCTTGTTCACTTTTACTCTTGGTAATCAAATTCGGAAAATTGAAAGCTGCGTAAGTTGATTTGTTGACTGATTCAGATTGTTTGTCTATTCTTGTCTTTTTTTCTGTCGATTCAACTCTATTTAATATAATTTTCCCTCTGATTTTGATGGCAGAAAGGCTCCAATCGTAAACATAATCCTTTATGGTCATCAAATCTTTAATTACACCATTGTTACCAATGAAATCCGAAGGAAACTTTTGCATTGTTTCTTCATTTTCCAAAATCCATCGGAGTAAGAGCGTATCTTTTGATATAAAATGGCCATACTTGACATTTGGATCGTATCCTTGAAGGCAATCGATATTGACTGGATCAGGAAAGTCCAAGTACCGTAGGGCTAATTTATCTTGACTAAAAGCACTATTATTTTCAGAGTCAGAACTTGAAAGATATCCAAGTCTCTTTGGTCCTTCCAATGAAACATTATTGTCCCTAGTTCGGCACAATTGATGCACGTCTAATTCATTGATGATCATAGCACTTGATGTTTGGATATGATGCTAATTCAATGGTCAATGGTTGTTGGTTGCGATTCAAATCGAACTGCTAAACATTTAGTTGAGGCACTGTTATTGCAAATGCTGAATGAAGCAATTACTGATAACATGAATCTTAATTTAAAAAAATAATTACTGCCAACCCTTCTAACCAGAGTAGACCATTTATTGAGCCTAAAGGGCCGATCCCACAAACTGCAAATATTGAAATAAGATCGCATCTCTAGATATAACATTACCATCCTTACATTACAAATCATGCATTGTTCAAATGCATGGTTACCAAGATCCTGTTTACCAGGAATTCGTTCATCAATATCCTGTTTTTTTCGAGAAGTACCTTCAAAACTGTTGTTACTCTAGCTAATCGATCGTTGCAAATTACCGTGTAGAAGCTGCATAATACGATTTATTGTCCTTTTAAGATCGTGTATAAATGCTTTATTATTTTCTCAATCGATTCATATTTGTTTAGAACAACTTTCCCTCTGATTTTGACCGCAGAAAGGTTTCAATCGAATTCAATAATTTTATCTTTCAATAAGCTGTATTGTAAGTAAGTTACGAACAATTGTTTCATTTGCAGGAGTCCATCGCATTATGTTTTTATTTTTAGACTGTTAATGTCCATACTTGGTGTTCGAATCATATCCTTTGAGGGAGTCGACACTAGGTAAGTCCAAATACCGTAGAGATGATTGGTCTGGACAATAAACGCTTTCTTTTCCTCATTGCAATAAGAATGAAAAAATACCCAAATCTTTTTGACTCGTGTAAGCAAATGTTCAAAGTTAAAAATGTGTTTATAAAGATTTGAGTTGCTTTACTAGAGGTCGCAGTTAGCCGAATCAGCGAATAATCGATTCAATCGACTCCATTGGATAATGTGCAACTGATTCCGCGATTTTCTGGATGTGATTGCTGATTAACATGAATCAAAATTTAGTGACTAAACTTTGAAATAATTTGTATTCTGTTTGTATTTCTCATCATTCATCATCTAACAAGTCAGCTTGTAAGTCAACTTAAGCTTGTTTAGTTAACATTGTCTAATATGGCTAACAGCTAATCGTAAATAATTTTAACCGAATTAGGGAATCATTTGTATCATGGTTAACAAATAAACTCTTACATTAATTAATCTATTAACACTAACTCTATCAATATCAAATGATCTTAACTAAACATTCGAGAGTGAAAACTGATTTCCTGCTTATAAAAATTCCAATCTAATTCGATCTTTGGGAAATGAAATTCAAGAATAAAAATCAATATTATTGTTTCATTAACAAATCTAATATTAACTTGAAACTTCAACAAGTCTGCGAGAAAAAATTATTTCACTGATTAGTTGAAACTTTCGTAGCTAAAGAGATGAAATTAGCTGTAAATGGCCATCAGATACTTGATTAAAATCGCAATTCAAGTTTTCAGTTCACAAATGAAGCACCTACATCAAGAAATCAGGCAACTGATTAGAGATTAGTCATAGAATTAATAATTTAATAGCTTGATCGAATTGTCTTGCGATCGAAAGGTAAGACCAATGATTTAATTTGTCATTTAACGGTTAAAAACACATTTCTTGTTAAATTCAATTTGCGTAAATCCTTCTCAATCTTAACTGATTCACCAAAACTCAAGCTCATCTCAAACCGTGTACAACAATCGTAAAATCTGTACCTTTTTTATCGACAACGTTCATCTCATCTTAAATTTATATTTATGAAGCCAATATTTAGCTGCAAATATCAATAATAATTGTGTTTAGTTGATGCAAATATTCACAATCAATTTATCATTCAATCTCGCTGTTCACAAACAATATCAAATAATAAACTGAAGCCTTTTTGCAACTAAAGAAACCAAGTTTCACACAATGTTGAGCGATGAAAATTTTTACCAGATTTGCATTACAATAACATTGATTGCCTTTATCAGCGACACTTTTCTTGATTCTTGAGTTTACTTAATTCAATAAACAATTAAACATGATTCAATCAACAATCTACCATTTACTTATTGTATTGGATTGAACAAAAACACATGTTTTTGGGTTACACTTTCAGATTAATCAAGTGTTTGCGTCTCTTGCATCAGACTTGATCAACAATGGCTACTCTTGATTTGTGATTGAATTATACAATTGTCTAATTGTAATCAGCATAAATTAGCAACAATAGCCAATTACGTGAGTAGTTAATTGTTAAATTAAACCATTTGTTTCCAGGGACACAGTAGCCATTATGTTCAATGTATGGATTGGTAAAGACTCTCAATTATTGGGTTAATCATTGATTACTCCACAGATTGTGCAGCAATTATATTTAGAATTATCTGATTAATTGATAAAAATCAACCAAATAACCAGAGTTGATATTGATAATATTGGTAATTAATCTCTAAAGGGTTTTAACCCAAAAAAACAATAGCAATAACAAGAGGAGAAACCCAATTTTACCCATACCTTCATTGAACCCAATTTTGGATTTAATGAGGTTTCATCAAATAAAAACCCAAATTTAGATTAACAAATTGATTCAAAATTTAATTAAACCTTTGATCTAGTAATTAACTAGCCATCAACGTGACAATAAACCCTTATCTTGATCACGATTCAAACCAATTACCCATTTACCCAAATATCCGCAGTTAACCAGGAAAGGGAAAGATGACACTTTTTACTGTCAATACATATTGATCATTAACTGGTTTATTTATTGTAATTTGATAATTTACCATTCAAATTAATGACATGTAAATGTTTAAATTGGCCTTTTCGGTCAATTTAAATGTTCTGGTCAAGTCCATGTTATCGGATAACCTTGTAAACATTGATCTTGAAAATAATTTTGCTTCTAATGATATCTATGTAACCCGATATAATTGGGTTCTGTAATTTTGGGTAACTTTGCTTGGTTAATAGTTTAGTCAACCAGCTTTTGTCTGAATTTAAATTTACTCAGAATCTCTGTTCAATGAAATATTGGTTATTTAAACGCTAAAGAACCATTAGCACCATATCAACATCATTAGCAGATATGAATTTTAAATGAATCTTGAAAAAGATTAGGATTGCAATGTAAATTGATGATTTTGTGGAATTGAATCAATTACAATCAATTTTAAATGAATACTTTTCCTCGTTAGAGTATCAAATTGTCCATTTTATCATTAAATCAAGTATTTACAAAACATTATTTGCATTACAATCAAGTCATAGAAAGTGCATTACAATAAAAAAAAGAGAGTTGAACTTGTATGAAATATTAAAGAGTCTGGTTGATGTAAACCTAAGTAAATGTAAATCTGGTGAAACCAGAGCTTAATTGAAGCTTAAATATATCATGTAAATTGAAAATAATTTCAATGATCATCACGTAATTATGTAAATTTACATATAAAACAATAAAATTTGGTATATTAATTTAATTTTTAGGTTTCCTCATTGGGTAAAAATAATCCAAATAAAAATAGCTCCCGCCATATGAAACTGTTGGTCAACATGACATCACAAGCAAAAAAGGAGGGAAATGTAAAATTTATTTTTTCACTGTTTTTTTTCGTTTCAATTTTATCGTTTTCCATTTTTTCTGTGTTTGATAAAAGTGAAAATTTCAAGTTAAATTCAATTCAGTTCAGTTGCTTTCTCTTTCTTTTTCTCCTGTTTTCTCTTTCTATCTCAAATCACTTTTTTTCACTCAAATACTGTATCCACTTGTTGGGCTTGCAAACACGCTCACTTGGTTCTCTCTTGGTTCTCGCTCTCTTTTTTTCTGGTCTCTCCCTTTTATTACAAGTAATCTTCATGACTTGGATCACTCGTCACAATCAAAGTTAACAACCAACAAATCAGTTGGTTGATTAATTCATTTCAACTGTTAATCCGAACAATTAAAAGTGCTACTTTTCCTGTGGTGGCTTTACAATCTCCTAAACATATGTTAATTTGAACGCTTCCAGTGTTTTCCTTTTTCCAGTTACATTATTTTAGGTTTTGGTTTCACATCTTTAAATTGTAGTGCAACTGTTATTGATATTAATTTTAATTGTCATCGCTTATGGTATGTATCATGTACAACATTAAATTTAATATTAAAACCTTCTGATCTGAGAAACCTGAGAAACCTCCTATTTTGTTCATTTCGCTCTCTTTACAATCTCACTGAGTAATTTAAGACTTAAAGTTTACCTTGAAGTGGTTTTTCATGTTGTGGTTATTGTTTATCTCTTAACACTCTGTGGATTTGTGTTCATTTCTTGATTGGTTACAAATTGTTGAATGTATTGAATTAATCTATCAATTTATTTTTCCAACTTATTTTTAGATTGAAAACATCGCCACCGCCACAAAAGCTACCAGCACAATCATTGTAACATTATCACCAGTTTATTGTATCCACTGTTGATCTTGTTTTGAATTTGGATGGAGTAAAGAGAAGCCCTGGTTTTTCACATAGACTCGACTGTATACTTTCTTTGTGATCTCATAAAGCAAGTGGATTACCCGATTGGTGTTAATTTTTATCATCAAAGTGTCATTACATTTACTGGTGGTTTGGTCGCCTTTCATGGTTCCTTTCTCGATATTCAATGATGAATGAAAGTAGCCGAGAAAAGCTGGATATGGATCTGGGTGAATTTTGTGTTAACAATCGGAGCAACAATAAATTGCAATCATCTTCATCAACCCATGGTTTAAATGAATCAACTATAAGCTTTGACCGAACCAAAGGAATATTTCTTCCTCGTTGGACTCTCATTTTAATTGCTTCATTGATTCTATCCGGTCTCGTGATATTTACACTTCTTTTATTTCATTTGTTACCCATTTGTACCAATCAATTGAACCCAATTCAGGGTGCAATATCATCATCTTCATCTTTAATCAAATCTTTATCATCTGATTCAACAAGTAATCCTCGTAAGAAGACACCAGCAGCTCGTCTTCCAACCGCCATTGTGCCAACTTCGTACGCGATTAAATTACAACCGTTCATTATTCCTGACAACTTTACCTTTGCTGGTGATGTAAGTTTAACCCTTTTTGTTTTTAATGGTTAATTTTCATTACATTCACTACATCATCATTAACTAGTAAATATCAAATAACAAATTTCAATATTAAAAGAAAATTTCAAGTGACAAAGAGTAGAGTAAACCGTCAACTTTTCCCTTACCCTTTACATTGTTTCAATCGTTGAATAGTCAACCAAAAATTATAGTTTCAACTTAATTAGTTGAACAAGTGAACACACAATTTGGATCTAATCAGTAAGTTGATATCAAGGTGAATATGTCTAGTATGAGTTTCCCAGAAAAGTGTTTTAAAAAGGCAAGATTGGTACGAAACCTTACCTTATGATAGTCGAAACCATTCTTACCTGTATCTCCAATTACCCAATCAGAGTAAATTTTTTTCCAATCAATACAAGCTCACCAACAATTTGTGAATAACTTTTTCTTCATGTCAGTATGTTATTATATCAAAGCTTACATTAACCCAATCTATTAATTTTTGCTCTTCTAATCATTTCCCCTTCTTTTTTTCTCTCATCATTACAGGTAAAAATTATTTTGGATGTTCGTGAATCAACTGATCGTATTACCCTTCATGCCAATAATTTAACCATCTACAATGAAAGTATCAAGGTGGAAAGGTTAACCTTTAACCCAAAGAAAGAGGAACCATCAAGCCCGAGTAAACAAGATGAAAGTGATGATGGATCATCATCTTTTTTCCTACCCAAATCACGGTCAATCAGGGCAATTGGTGATTCAAAGGGAACAACAATCAACCCTCAACTTGTATCTACAGCAATTGAAAAGGATAATGATTTCTTTATCATTTACTTGAACAATCAACTTGTCGCCGGTAACAGTTATTCACTGTCAATAAAATTTTTGGGAAATCTGAATAAAGATTTGGCTGGATTTTATCGTAGCTCATACAATGATACAAATACTAACCAAAAAAGGTAATTATTTTGCATTATTATCAAACTTAATTGTTATTCAATTTTGTATTCTCCAACACTTTTACTCAACACTTTACATTCTCTCACCCAAATTGATAGTAACCTTAACTATTCGGCTAAAATTGTTAATTGTCGCCACCATTAGACGTTATAACATGTATATATTGTTTAATATCATTTAGTGTTTGTTGATTCGCACCGATTAACTTGTTAATTCTGATCTCAATTGATAATTGGTTCAAATCAACAATTAGCCTCACCTAACTAATTTGTATCATCATAATCATCATAATCAACGCTTTTTGTTAAACAGTTAACAATGTTTCTTACTTTCGATTTCATTTCAATTGATATTTTGCTTCATCCATTTCATTTCATTTTTCAATCAACTGAAAATTGATACATTTTCAATTTTTTAGTGAAAATATCAATTTTTTGGAATCATAAATCTTTTATCAATCCAAGTAATCAGTGTGATTAAACTGATTCAACTTTTTCTTCAACAACAATTTATACTTCTGTTTAATCACAAAATCCTTTTTTTCATTTCATTTTCATTGATTGCAATGAAGTCATCCAGTAACTCATTTAATAACTGAATCAAAGAAACTTGACCAATCATTCGACAGTTATAATTGTTAAAATTATGCCATTAGAAATCAAAATAATCAGATGGCTAATAATTGTTAATCAATAAATTGGCTCGATTAACTCATTGAGATTGAATCCAAGTCGAGTTATTAACCTTTTCAAATGGATTACTTAATTTCTGAATGCATTGAAAAGTGTTTAATTTCTTTCATTTTAATCACAATTATTGAACAATTAACACCCACAAGTATCAGATCAACAACACTCCCTTTAAATTAGCATTTAGTTAATTCCAATTCTTAAGCTTGTTAATCAATAAGAGAAAAAAATGAGCTCTAAAATACACTTAATTTGATTGATTTTTGCTTACCATTATTACTGAAGCTAATTAATTGCTAATCATGAAATTTTCACCATTTTTCTGTAATATATTCAATACTCTTTGAAAACCAACCCAAAGTTAATTGTGCGATCCAATTGCTTCATCTTTTAATCAACTGCAATTGTAATGGAAATTAAATTATCACTAATCTTCTCAACATTAAATTGGTCAGTTTTCAAGCTTTCCAATCAAGTACAATATTTGCCATTTGAATAGTTAATTATGGTCTTTGAAGAGGACAATTAATTTACTTTTATCAACAGGTTAACCATAAACTCCTCCAGGCGTTGTCATCATTTATTTGCATTGTTAGAGACACAATTGGTTCATTTTTCCGTAGCCTTTAATTAATTATTGATAGAGACTGTGATTAGTTAATAGCAATTTTATTGTTGTTTAAATTTCTCAACTTTCAGGATAATTGTAGCCAATTTAATTAGCCAATTGAATGTGAAAATGTATTAGAATAGCTTTTTCCCATCAAATTGCTATTTCAACAATTAAACCCAATTTTTTTATCTCTTTCTGTGTATTTAACATTCAATTGTTGACTATCAAGGTTGCCAGTTTAATTGTATTAATTTAACCAACAATTACTAATTTTACCTGTTAAATTGCATCCATTTAACACGTAATTTCAATGTTTACTGTTTCATTGTCATTACCATTTGTAATATGTTTGGTTAGAGTCATGCAACAGATTGAAAATATGGAAATTGAAAAATAGATTTGATTATCAGTTAGTTTTGACAATTTTCTGGTCAGACAATTAAGGTTATTAAACTCTTTTACCGGCCAATTGTGGCTGCTTCAATATTTGTTTTTGATCAAATTAACTCGATAACTAACATTTGAACCATTTAATCTAAAAATAACCATCAATTGACCTAATATTAGTTGTTATTGATTTAAACCTTTTAGATGCTTTTATCATCATTAATTGATTGTTTTTAAATTTTACTTTCAGGTCAAAGGTGTGGGTTTTGATGAGTTAACCCTGAGGAAATGAATATTTAATTTTTTACCTTAAGTCATTGATATTCAAAATGTTAATCAATGATTAAATTAATCATGAAACGACATTTCAACAACCATTAGTCTTGTTGGTTAATCACTTGACCAAGCTAACCATTTCAATGCATAAATATTGCCATTAAATTGAACATTAATTGTTGAGTTGTTTGAAGCTTTTCCAATTCAAAATAATTGATTGATTAGACAAGCTTCAACGTCGATTCATAACATTTCAGTTGACAAATTCATGTCTAAAAATAATGCAAAAATCTCATTATTTCTTGATTCATCATTTTGCTAAAGTAAACCTAGATTTTTGGGTTTTTATGCCTCTTGTCTTTCATGATTTATATCCTTTTCAATCACCAATTCAGTCTGAGTTTGATTCGATTCTAATCTTTGGCCTTTTGATGTTTCTTTTTGCTCTTTAGATGGATTGCCACAACCCAATTTGAACCGACGGATGCACGACGAGCTTTCCCTTGTTTCGATGAGCCAGCACTTAAATCGATATTCAACATTACTTTGGTTCATTTGAGTAACTTGACAGCATTGTCGAACATGCCAGTCATGGAAACAATTCATAGGTAAAAATGAGTTTTTCTGATCAAAGTCAAGCATTTTAATGTTTGCTAATATTTTCCTTGTCATACTTTAGAGGCGAATGGACGGAAACTCGATTCAGTCCATCGGTTAACATGTCGACTTATCTATTGGGTTTTGTTGTTGGTAATCTTGAAAATGACACTGTCAAGGTAAATGGATATAACTTCTGTCTATTCAAATTAATTGAAATTGTATTTATTTTGACTTGATAGGAAGGTAATCGATCTTTTGGAGTTTGGGGCCGTCCAGGTACAAGGGAATCGAGAAAATTTGCACTTTCAATTGGACCCAAGATTTTACAACATTATGAAAAGTTCTTCGATATTGGTTATCCACTGCCCAAAACAGGTAAAGTGGATTGTTGATTCCTGTTAATGTTTCAAACTTATATCAGCATAACTCAGCAATAACAATAACAGCAGTTTTTTCTTGACGAAACCGATTCACACAAGGTTAAGCGATGCTCATTCAAAAAGTTATCTAACGATATCGTAAGATAGTTGGTTTACTAGGATAGCTAGGTTATTTGTTGGGACAGTTATAAGTCACTTGGTGAAGTTTAAAATCATTTCATTTTCCTAAAGATAGTGATGTTACAATGAAATGTCGAAATATAATCATGAATTAAAAATGAAGATCAATTTAATGCATTAGTCAAATATTCATTAGTCAGATTTTGCAATGAAATTTTATTTTCTAGCAAATTATACTTAGGCTCATTCGCTCACGCACTTTTGCCTCATGAAAAAACCAAAAAACCCTTCTACTGATTATAATTATGATACATCAAGAAGAGCCTCTTGATAAACTTTGATAGTTATTTCAGGTTGAATTATTTACAAGCCTTTGGTCAGTTAAGTAAACTAAAAATTTGTCAACTCTTTGAAACACGATATAACATTAAAGAGATTATGATGTTATCCGAAAGGAGAGATTCGATTTTGACCGTAAAACTTTTAGTGTTTTTAAATTAATTGATTTTATCTTAAACCTGCGATAAAATGTGAGGTAAATTGACATTTTAACTCATTTCCAATTCTTTTTTAGACATGATTGCCGTTCCTGATTTCAATGCTGGAGCCATGGAAAACTGGGGAATCATAATATATCGTGAAACAACAATGCTCTTTGATCCATCAAGTGCCTCAATATTTACTAAAAAACAGGTTGCTGATGTAGTCGCCCATGAATTGGCTCACCAGTGGTTTGGTAATCTGGTTACACCTAAATGGTGGGACGATCTTTGGTTAAATGAAGGATTTGCTACTTACATGGAATATGAAGGTGTTAATAGTGTTCATCCGGAATGGAGGACGGTAATTATTAAATTTTTGTTTCATTTCTTTTTGAATCAGTCAATTGTCATGATTAACTTTAACCCACCACACACTAACCTAATTAAAAAAGATACATTTCATTTGTAGTTGGTTTCATTTTCAAAAGTCAATCTTCCAACTCAAACATTTTTCAATTAGCTGACTAAAGATGAGAAAGGAACAAAAGATCACAAGATAATGGAAAATGGCGAAAATGTTTACTCAGAAAACACTGAAAGAGTAAAGAAAAATAATCAAATTAAATTTCTTGGTTTTTGTTCATTCGTAAAATGAGTTGATGTTTTAACCATTAAATTTGCATTCAGATAATGCTCCGAACCAAAAGAATTTTAAAGAAAGTTTTCAATAGTAAATTAAATCAGCAATTTTATTCTAGGTGTAAAGTCAGATTGAGATCAGAATTCAGGTGCTAATCATGGAAGAAGAAGAAACATAGGAACCTTAATAACAGAGTATTCATTATTGGAAGAAACGTAATTTTGTTCTAAATTTTTATTTGGAAGTTATTTTCCTCATGTTTTATCCATGTTTTCAAGGCATGAATTCAAATTAAATTATCAATTTCTCTATTAATCCTCTGATCTGGATTGATAATTTTTCACTTATTAATTTGCATTTCTCTGTCTTTTATTTTGAATTAAGCATGATGCATTTATAATTGAAGGAATTCAAGTGGTTTTCGAACTGGACTGTTTAACTTCATCGCATCCAATCTCGGTAAAAGTCAGTGATCCTGACGAAATTAATGAGATTTTCGACCGAATCTCTTACGAAAAGGTAAGATACATATTCCATATTTAAATCAAAGACTAATCTTTTTCGTTTACTTTCAGGGTGCATCTCTCATCAGAATGATGAGATACACATTAGGAGACAAGGTTTTCCGTGAAGGAGTATCGGTAAGTCAAATGATTATCAATGTTTTTTGATTTTTGGTTTAACACAAGTTTCTTTATTTTTCTTTCTCAGACGTATCTGAAAGCTTTAGCTTTTAAAAATGCTGAACAAGATGACCTCTGGCATCACCTGACCATTGCACAAAACAATTCATCTAAAAGTGTTATTCCTGTTAAAAAAGTAATGGACTCTTGGGCTCTTCAAGTTGGATTCCCTTTGGTCACATTGACCCGTTCTTACGGAGCTGGTAAAAAGGCTGGAAAATTGACTCAGAATAGGTTTTTACTCTCATTGAACAACTCAATCGAATCTAAAGAACGCTGGGAAATTCCAATTTCATTGACAACCCAATCTAACCCAAGTTGGGATCCACTACCACAGTTTTGGATCCATTCAAATGAAGGTAAATTAGGTGTTTCAATGCTCTGTTAGCTTGAGCATTATCAATCAGTAAATTATTGTAAATTGTTTTGTTTCAATGAAAGCGACAAAATCTTGATATAGAATGATGAATGCAATCTGAAACCGATGAAACGGGAAAATTTATTCATTTCATAGTTTCCTCAATAATAACCAAACAGTGGTGGTTCTTCATTCAAATTGTGAATCGAATGATTCAGTTGATTGGAATTAAAACGGAACTAACTGGAGAGAATACAAAAATTACTGTTGTAAAAGCTTCCAAATTTGTTGCTCAAAGATTAATATTAAACTTTGAAATGATTATCAAGTACGAAGGAAAAATTTCTCATGCTGAATCATATTATTAAGTGTGAATTGCATGAATCATGGAAGAACACCTCAATTATATTCTGTTAAAAGTCATTTAGTTGATGCACTATCATGGAGGATTTCCCATTGAAAATCAAAAAGTTGCATGATGAGATAATTCATTAACACGATTACATTTCTTTATCAAATTTACTCGAATTTGTTTCTCATTGATTTCTGATAATCTTTTAATTTTTATTAATTTCTTTTTCATGGCTCTAATCAATTTAGCTGAAAAATCGATGGAGGTTTCCTTCTTACCGAAAGACGATGAATGGATCATTCTCAATTTACAAGAAGTTGGCTATTACAAGGTGAACTACGACGAAAAAAATTGGTTAATGTTGATTAATCAACTTAAAAAAGATCATAATCGTATTCATGTTCTCAATCGAGCCCAAATTGTTGATGATTTGTTTGATTTGGCTCGTGCTAATATAGTCAACTATTCATTAGCATTGGAAGTTACTCGGTATCTTGTTAATGAAGAAGACTTTGTTCCTTGGGGTTCAGCTTCCAGTGAAATCAGATTTTTGGACTCAATGTTGAGACGAACAAGTCTTTACGGTCGTTGGAAGGTATTTAATTTAATTGAGATTGAATCGTCTATCAATTAATTTATTAATTTTTCTAATTTCTTCTTTTCTTTCAGAGTTATGTTCTGAGTTTAGTTGTAAACAAATACAACAAATTTGGATGGCGAGCTCCCGACAATCCAGATGACATTGCTAGTCAAATTATGCAATTAAGAGTTATCAACTGGGCTTGTTATTATCAACATATGCCATGCATTCTTGAAGCTCAGAAGCAATTTGAAGCCTGGAAAACAGCAAAATCCGAGAACAAGACAAACCCGTAAGATAGATGCAGTAAATCATGATTAAAATCAACTGGAAAATGTTTCATCTTTATCTTTGAATCTTTTCAAAACAAAATGCAAGGCAAAAAATGAAAAATTTTCAACTGATTTTGAGATAAATTGAGTCGAATTGATACTTTGAAATTAATCAGTATTCCAAGTATTGACACAGTTAACTTGATTTTAACTTGCTTTCATTTATCTGTTTTGAAGAGTGTGACGAGCTGTTGATGATTATCTGATTCCATTAATTTCAACAGAAAACTTAATGACGTTAATTCACGAAATGTTTTTCACTTTTTTTTCACAGAGTGCATCCAAATTTGAGAGGAGATGTTGTTTGCTTTGGTATTCAATGGGGAACTGAAAAGGATTGGCAATGGGTTTGGGAACAATACTTGTCTGCATCGACTGCAACTGAAAAAGAGTATCTTATGAGAGGTTTAGCATGTTCCAGGGAACCCTGGTTATTGAATAGATACTTAGAAATGTCTCTTGACGATTCAAGTGGAATCAGGAAACAAGATGGTTCCACTGTTTTCCGAGCCATTGCCACAAGTGGCTATGGTAGGGACATTGCATTCAACTTTTTCCGTAATAAATGGGATAAAATTGTTTCTTAGTAAGTTGCTATTCCCAATTTTTTTTCCGGCAAATTTTAACTTCTACTTTCTGTTTCTATTACAGTTATGGTAAATCTTACTTTGCGATGAGCCATGTGATAAAATCGGTTTCAAGTTCAATCACACTTCCATTTGAATTGAACCAGGTGCGTAATTAAATCTTAAATTGCTTCTTAACTGATCATCTATTAATGACTAAATTTCTTTCCATTTTCAACTCACAGTTTAAATCATTTTATGAAAGTGTAAAAGATGACTTAACGTCAGCTCAAAGAGCTTTTAAACAAGCATTGGAAAAGGCTGAAGCAAATGTTGCCTGGATGAATCTAAATTACCAGGAGATCGAGAATTGGATAAACCAACAAAAAACATCCTAAATGGAACCTTTATGAGCTTTCTTGAATTTCATTTTGACTACACGAAATCATCATTAATATTATTACCATAATTCATCCTCTCTGAGTTTTTACTGTTTTCTTTGCTTTTGTTTTTCATTTTTTGTCTTTCATCTGTCATCTTTTATCGGTAAATAGACTTTAATAAACTCGAAAAGACTGATTTATAACAGTAACAAGTAATTTGACTGTTATATTGTTACAACTAATTTTAAAATATATAAACTGTAAACCAAGAATCGCCATTTAATTAAATAACTATCAAAATTAAGCCAATTTCATCTTACAGCCAGAGTAAGCATATTAGCAAAGAGAGTTTAAACATTACGTTACAAATATTACTGTTTATATTAATAAGACTTTTCAATAATCCAATGAGACTACTGTAATTTAATTGGTGTAATTTATCAATGAATGCATAAAAAGTTCCATCTAACGTTAATTAGATTGAGATAATGCTTGTTGCTATGGAAATAAATCCAAACGATAGTCAGAAGTCATTAAAACAACGCCTTCTGGTGGAATCTAATTTTACTTGAATCCACTTTTGATGCATTAACCTAAAAATTACTGTAATCACGTTCTGGTTAAAATCCATGGAATAATCTCAAGAAGGAATTAACTAAATAGTATTTTTGTATTAATTTTATTATCAATAGTTAACAAATAATGGGTGAGTAAATTTATCATGTTATTAATATACAATGTACTAGAAAAATTATAAGCTTTAAGGTTTCTAGAAATAGTTATGCTGTCGATTGATTGCAATCAGAAAATGTAAAGATTGATTAAAATATAAACAATTCATGAAAAATAATGACATTTCTTGAATCCTTGAGTCGATTCAAGGTTTATTTTTTGCGATTGAAAAATTTTAGCATAGCTTTAGCAAAATCTGGTGACTTCCACGTTTCCGCAATTTCCTGACACTCTTTATGATTTACTTTTCTTAAAAGTTCCTTTTCCTTTTCATCTCTGATTAATGGTTTACCTTTGGTCCAGGTTATTGTTGACTCGAAACTGGCTAATCCTTTTTTATCATCAAACAGTAATGATTCAACGTATTGGTCGAGTTGCTCGTGAGGAACAACTTTGGAAACTAAACCAGAATTATAAGCTTCTTGAGCAGTCAGAGTTTGATTGAAGAGCAAGAGTGAATTGGCTCGAGATGTTCCCATGATTCGAGGGAAAGTGTACGATGAACACGCTTCAGGTACTTGCGATGTGGACAAAAATGGAGTCACAAATATAGCTTTATCGGAACAGATGACATTATCGCACAAACCCAAAGTAGTAACCATAATGCCAAAAGCTGGACCATTAACAACCGCAAATAAAGGTTTTGGGAAATCAATTATTGAATTGACAAATTGTTCAGCCAGTTGTGCAGATTCGTCGGCCATTTTACACGTTTCAGGCGTCAATTTAATCTCACTATTACCTAGATGAGAAAGCTACAGTTGAAGATTTACAGTGCACATTGAAAGGTTAATGGTACGCTTACCATCTTTTTGTTGAAGCTGGGCGCGTAAAGATTTGAGCATTCCTGAACCAAAGCCACTGGCTTCACATGCAATAAGACAACCGAAAATAATAAACTCATTTATTCCTCAATCAAACAGTTAATCATTCAAACATTAAAACTCACCCAAATCATTTCCACTTGAATAGTAATCGCCAGTTCCAGTGACTAGAACCATTTTAACATTGTCATCGGTGGCAGCTTTACTAAAAGTCTCCCTTATTTGATCGTACATTGAAATGGAAATGGCATTTTTCTTGTCAGGTCGATTTAATCGAAGTGTTAAAATGCCCTTTCTATTGATCACAGCAATTTCATCACTTGATTTCGATACTAAGCTTTGGCCAGTGTTGTTAACATTGGCTGTTGAAGTCGTCGAAGATAGTCGTACATTTAGAGTTGCGATATTATTCAAATGTACAAACGATTGGCTTTTCAGATGGGATAATTTGATCAGACGAGTTAATGTATTGAGTTGTGGAGCAGACATTGTGCTATTTGATTGAACAACAAGCAAAGTGAATGAAAAAATGTAAATTTAATAATGAATTGATCACATAACCACGAACTGACTTATACTTTGATAATAACAGCCATTATCCTTGATTGTTCAGTTTTACTTTGCATTTATTTATCAGTCGTAAAAGGCTTAAATTGTGAAATTTTGTGTTGTAATAGAAAGATAATCAACGAATAGATTTGGAAATCCTCCAATTCGAAGTTCCTACACGTTCTTCAGGCTTGTCAATTCATGTTAACAAACATGTAAAACATGGAAGTTATTGATGAGATAACTTTTACAAGCTGATAATATTTCAGCATAAGTGGTTAGGGCCGTTCAATGTCATTTAAGCCAAACAACTAACTGTGTTACCAGAGAGTAGAGGAGTTACTGGTTCATAATTTGTTACTATGTAAAAAGATGTATCAAATGAGCCTCACATTGCGTCAGTTACAAGCTTTTTATCATTGTTTATCAAATAAATGTTTAGATATCTGAATGAGATATTTTTCCCAATTTCCCCATTTTTATCATTTATTTCATAATATTAATCCTTAACATGTTATCCATGTTCTTCTTTACTATTATTAACCCATGAACAGCAAGTATATCTTATGCTTAGAAGCATAAAGGTTATACAGTTATAACAGATAATTTGAATAAACTTGTCCATAACAAGATATAATGTAAAATATCCGAAGTATCATGAATTAACAATCTTTATGCATTTGAATGCGATATAACATGAAAAAAATTATAAACCCATAACAAATGAGATTGAGATCAGTTTATTAATTATGTTTACAGACCAGGATTGAAACCTATCATTTGACTGAAACTTTCACTCATTATTGATAGAGAAAGTTTGCCAAAGCCAGAATTATGGTCAGTGATGGGGTCAACATAGAGGCGATGAACTGTGTATTTATGGTGAAAAGGTTTGCAAAAGTGAAGCCAACATCAGTGAATAAAACTCGTCCAATGAAAATCTCATTCTGTAAAAAATATTGATAAAATGAAATTCAATAAAATTAGTCCTGCAAAACGATAATACGAGCTTTTACCTCATATTTCATGTCCATCCTTTTCATTTTGAATGAAAGCTCATACAGATTATCCAAACTTTCTCGAGATAATAAATTGATTGAAACTTAGTAGTTAAATAGACCATCAATAGAGTGTCATTGATGGTATGAAATATCCAATAAATGTCCATTGATGATCGACCTCCGAATGCATCGACGATATTCATTATGTTATAACAAGCATATTGAATGTAGAAAAAGGTAACGAAATAGCGAAAATAATTTTCAACTGATTTAGTGGCTTTAACCGCATGAGTGTAATAGCGACGACAACATATTAATGATTTCAGATTTGTTGGCTGGTCATTTACCAATGAACTAACCTTTGAATTGACCAATTTAAATGCTGCTTGTAAGTGGATACAAGCATCAGAAATCTCTTTGAGGATAAAGATAAATATAGCTGGATGAATTGAGATCTTAAAAATATAAAGTATTTCCCTCCAAACAGAAAAACTTCGCTTATCAATATCAATAAAACGCATGAACTGAAGCGCATATTGTAGGATTAAGAAAGTTGTAAATGCGCTATTTTTGTACCACTGCTGTCGAGTTACGAATCTTATCAATTCATGATCTTGATGAACGCCAATTGCATATAAATTGTCCAAAAAAGAAGCAATTTTTTCACTTTTAACTAAAACCAAAACAAGGATGAAGCGAGAAGTAACTAAAACTATATTGATTACGATTCGACACAAAGCATATGCATAAAACTTCGAGCTTGACTTGAGATTAAAGAAATGTGAATCTGTTGCGATTATCGATATCAAGCAAAATAATTCTGCCAAAAATAAGAATAATCGCTGATTAGTTGCAAAATATGATTTTTTCTTGAAAAGACGGTTATCTTGGAATGGTTCTGTAACGTTCATTATTTATTTGCAATCTTAACTAAACGATAACTTGACTAACTTTTGAGCTTCACAACAAGTTTCTTTTGAATAACCTGGTATGTTTGAATCTAAAAAAACTATACAATTGATTATAACAATAAATAAGTGGAAATGGTTTCTTCTGAACAAGTTAATATTTTATCAAAGTCATTATTTCCATTCACCCCTGAACTCGCCTTTAAATAACAAAGATGACAATCATACGATCCAATACATGGTAAATGATAAATTATGACTTATACCATTACGAGTATTTAATAATCAATCTTTTCATTTCTGATCAAATCAATCAAATGGATGAAAGTGTCTTATCAAAATTGACCTCCAGCAAATTATCACAAATGTTATTTTTTGAAAAAAGACACAAAAAATACAAGAATTATGCAGTCGTTCAACCAATTCCGAAATTTCCTCGTCCTTGTCCCTGATTATCATCTTCGCCATCAGCATGATATCCTCAATCATAGAGGCCACTTCCTAGACGACCACGATCTAACATGTAAGTTGCTTTTTTCATAAAATAGCTTTAGTAGAGGGGGACGCCACCTCAAAAATAATGCACTGTTCTAGCCCGTTTTAGATTTAACAGTTGCTAATAAAGAAAGTTTGCAAAAGCCAGAATTATGGTCAATGATATGGTTAACATTGAGGCGATGAATTGTGAATTTATGGTGAAAATGTTCGCAAAAGTGAAGCCAACATCACTGAACAAAACTCGTCCAATGAAAACTTCATTGTGTGAAAAATATTGATAAAATTGATACAGTGTCATCAGCGTGTACTTCAAAACAATGAAACAAGTTCTTACCTCATATTTCATGTCCATTCTTTTCATTTTGAATGAAAGCTCAGAAAGGCTGTCCAAACTTTCTCGAGATAGTAAATGAATTGAGCCAAATTAACATTCAGATAGATCATCAATATAGTGTCATTAATAGCATGAAATATCCAATAAATGTCCATTTTTGAGTGGCTTCCAAACGCATTGACAATATTCATTGTGTTAAAAAAAGTAAAAAGTAAGGAAGAAGTAAAAAGTAATAAAATAACGAAAATAATTTTCAACTGATTTAGTGGCTTTAACCGCTTTAAAGTGTATTAATAATAGCGACTTCAATTTAACTTTATTCTTTTAATAAGTTCAAGTTCAGTTAATAAGACCGTAAGATGTTTCTTATTTCTAGTTTGCGTATAGTTCAAATTTTTTGGCTTTTAACTGGTTTCCATATCTCTCTCGCCGTCTTTGTTTCCGTCAATTCAAAACGAATTTCTTCATCATGAACGGGGACTTTCATTTTTACTAAAGCACTCAACAGGCTCAACTACAACGTGTTCAAAAAGTAAACGACTATATCTTTAGAACGGATTTGTTTATTGATCTGAAAACCTGTATTTTAACAGATCAGGAATTAATGATACAGATGTTCAAAATGCCCTTGCCCTTTTACAATTAACGCCGTCAGAAGATTTCCAAAAATAAAGTTATGAATTTTGACAAGTTTTCATTGAAATGTTATAATCTCATTATAAACTGCTTTTTCAAGCTGGGTAAGCGTTTCTGTGTCGCTCCTGAAAAATTTGTCTTTTAGACACTTTCAAATTCCTGATGAAGCTAATTAATATAAAATTAAAATAACCGCGATCTCGAGATATAAAGCCACAAAGTTTAACCTACCCGTTTGAACACCTCGTAGTTTTGGCTCTTTTAGTTTTATTTTAAGATAAAAAAACTCGCTTTGAAACAAAGTGCACTTTCAAAAACGGCCAAGAATAATAAATAAAAATTTCCGCGCGAAAACGAATGATATTGAAATACTTTTATTTATTGTGTTTACAGATAAATAACCAGAAATAAAACCATCATTGAAACTCTAGCTGGTTGTAATAGATTCCCAATTACTGATAGAGAAAGTTTGCCAAAGCCAGAATTATGGTCAGTGATAAGGTCAACATAGAGGCGATGAACTGTGTATTTATTGTGAAAAGGTTCGCAAAAGTAAAGCCAACATCAGTGGATAAAACTCGTCCAATGAAAATTTCATTCTGTGAAAAAATATTGGTGGAATGAAATTTGAGCAGATTTTGTAATAAAGGCTAAATGAAGTTCTTACCTCATATTTCATGTCCAGTCTTTTTATTTTGAATGAAAGCTCACAAAGATTTTCCAAGCTTTCTTGAGGTAATAAATTGAGTGAGACAAATTTAGTAGTTAAATAGATCATCAATATAGTGTCACTTATAGTGTGAAGTACCCAATAAATGTCCATTGATGACCGATCCCCGAACGCATCCACGATATTCATTATGTTATAACAAGCATATTGAACAAAGTAAAAGGTTACATAATAGCGAAAATAATTTTCAACTGATTTAGTGGCCTTAACAGCATAACTGTAATATCGACGGCATAATAGCAATGATTCCAAATTGATTGATTGGTTCTCTACCAATGAATTAACCTTTGAATTGACCAATTTAAATGCGGCTTGTAAGTGGATACAAACATCAGCAATCTCTCTCAGGATAAAGATAAATGTAACTGGACGGACTAAAAGCACGATAAAATAAATTACTTTACTCCAAACAGGCAAACTTTTCTTATCAATAAACAAATGAAGAGCATATTGTAGGATTAAGAAAGTTGAAAATACGATATTTTTGTTCCACTGTTTTCGAGTTATGAATCTTTGCAATTGATGGTCTTGATGAATGCCGATTTGATATAAATTGTCAAAACATGAAGCAATTTTTTTACTTTTAACCAAAGCCGAAACGATGATGAAATGAGAAGTAGCTAAAATAATATTGATCGTGATTCGACATAAAGCATATACATCGAATTTCGAGTTCAAATTGTGATGATAGGCAGGTGAATATATTGTGATCACCGATATCAAGCAAAATAATTCTGTACAAAATAAGAATAATCGCTGATAAGTTCCGAAATATGATTTCCTCTTGAAGAGAATATTTTCTTGGACTGCTTCTTCAACGTCCATTATTTAATTCCAATTTTCACTTAAAAATTAAGGATAATGTGAAATAATTCATGCTAATTCACTATTGCATTCAGGCTAAATGGTGTGAAACATAAGCTTGATCTTTGTCTATTTCAATACATTTTGATTTCCTTCATTGAGAATGTCCCTTATCATTTAAATAATCAATTACAACCATTGTGATCAATTTCCTGCTTCTGATTCAAAGCTAGAAAATCTTTGAGATTGCAAAAGCTAGACAATTTTTTATAATTTTAAATATAAAAAAGATTGAATTGATTTTCGCTGAACAAAGGTGTAAATCTTTTGCCCATAATGTCAGAGTTTGAAGTAAACGAAGTTAGCCATGATTGAAGTCACCATGAAACAACAAAGATATCTATGTTCTAACAAATGATTGATGATATACTAGGATCGTTCGTTGTCATTGCGAACTTTATATCTTCATTCTGGCGCTATCAATCAAATAAATGAAACTTTCTGCAAAGAAAATAATTTATTTCTAATTTTAAATTCCCTTTTTTCAATTTAATTGGTTTATGTTTTATTGAACAATTGAATGATTGAATAATCATCTGGATAATTGTCATTTAAATTTTTATACAAAAGAAAGGTTTTGGTCTCACATTGATTTCTATTATAGAAATAAAAGAATAATGTTGCTAAGCCATGACACTATTAGTGACATTCATTAGTCTGCGCAAATATAGAACTTTATAGTGCACCCCCTTGGACACCACCAAACACAAAAAAGAAGCTTCCTTTGACGCAATATAGGTTAAGGGGTTGATCTTGATGCCTAACCTGGCTTCAACCAAGCATATGACCTCGTATTATCATGATAAAGGACCGATTTTTCATCGCTGGCCATCAAACGATAGAGAAAAGGGTCATTACATTGACGGGAAATGAGGCACAAAGCAATAAAAAAGTGTATATATGTCCTCTGTTGGACCAAGTTTTGTCCGGGTCTGGACCAAATACCAGCTTTGTCTCGCAGAGGTCTCTCTAACGATATATTGTTAGTTGATAAAAATTGATTTCCTCGATTCGATAATCAACGTCAGGAACCCACTCAGTGGTACCACGGGCTATACAAGCCTTTTCATGGCGATATTAATTTTTTTGCTGAATAAAGCCGACCACACCCACCGATATGGACAAGGTTCACTATCAGGATAACTGGAAGGATTCTCGCAATCAATAAGTTTTTCTCAATCTTTGTTTCTTTGGGGTAAATCATGGGGAAGATTTTTATACTTGGAAGGATGTACTAGGAAATTCACACTTTGGAGTTCCATTCGCAAGTATTTGTCAGTTCTTTGTTCCCCGGCAAATACCCTTCTTTTACGGCACCACTGTAATCCCGAACTATCTCTTCTGACGCTGTATATAGGTGTTGTTACTTTCAATCCCGGCAATCTTCATCCCCACTATCAGGTTCAATATATGACCTCTTTCTCAAATTTTTTGATTTTGAAGGTTTCGCTGCCTTCTGGAGGCCGGATCCCGAAGGTTCATTAACTGTGACCACCTTTTCAGTAGTTGTGATTAATCCTACGGCGGATATAAGCTGTTTGGAATACGATATGTGGTCGAGCAGATAGATTCACAAACGTACCCATGACTGCAAAACAGAAAAATAATGTGGATAAATTAAAGAGAACTCTATAGAAAAGAATAGTTATATTCCTTACCTTTGGTCGATAATTGTCAATTTTAAATAAAATAAGGCGAAACACAAATGAAATCGAACTAATAAACATTTTTTAATGAACTGTGGACAAGGTTTTGAAAGGAAGGACAAACGAATTTTTTCGGAGCGTGATTTCGGAGGTTGTACGCTTATGGTATGGGGTGCTTTTCGTTTTAATTATGTTTGACCGCTAGTAAGATTATCTACGAAGATGAAAAGTGAGGGTTTAAGAGGTCTGGCATAACATGGATCCAAGTTACCTACAATTGCTCATCAAGTCAATGGATACAAGTTCATTTTGATTCATAACGAAAGCTATCTAACCACTCACGAGTCTGAGAAATAATTTTTGAATGGCGGACAGGCATTGTGATCACTTCTGTAATCAAGAGACATTGAACTTAATTGTAAACAATTTATAGTATAGTATACTGCAGTTTAACTGAAATGGCATGATGCAAATTAATGACTGGCAGGCAGGGTAAAAATTTTCCGGGTTTCCTAAAAAGCTTAAAGATCTTTCCAAGAATGCAGATTTCATAAGAAGAGTATAAGCAGCCCACCCTGGCACACTGTGCTAGCACAACCTGACCTGACCTCGCATCTCATCTCGTCTCATCTCGTCTCATCTTATCTTATCTCATCTCATCTCATCTCATCTCATCTCATCTCATCTCATCTCATCTCATCTCATCTCTTATCTTTTTTGATAGAATTTTATCCTCTTCATTTCTCTTTCTCTTTTCTTGCCCTTTCCCTCTAACTTTTCCTTTTTTCCCTCATAATCTCATCTCATCTCTGCATCATTTTCATTATAATCTTTTCTTCTCTTCTCTTTTCACCTCTTTCATTTTCTTGATAATTTTTTCTTTTCTCCTCATCCATTTCTCTTTCTTTATCGCGGTTCGGATATAACCCTTGCGTATATTTTCAAGGAAGCCTTGGTCCGCTCAACTCGCTCTCTCAATGATTTACCAACTGCACTGAAAATACACAAGTAAATGCATTTTAATGAAAAATTTGCGCACAATGTTATAAATTTCAAAAAACTTACATCTGAGTTGGTTTTCGCCCAAGATTTTGCCAATCAACACTATTATCAACGTTTACATGAAATTGATGAAAAAGTTGATGTCTCGTCACCGGACAGCAATTTTTAACACAACACTTTGCAGGCGGAGGTGGAAAATTCACCGAACGTGATGGCACATTTTGCGAAGCTGTTTTTGATGGTTGGCACTGATTTTTCTTTAAAATTTCTCGCAATGATGTTGCATCATGTATATTACGAGCAATTTCATTCGATGATTTTACAACGCTTCTCAATGATCGAGGAGCTGTTGAGGCATTGTTTGAGAAGTTTGGTGATGATGTAGCAGCAGAAACTCCTTCGTGAATTTCAGACGCATGTTGACGAACCAGGTTCAAAAATGGTGGACACATTGTCAAACGTTTTCCTTGCAAATAAAATGAGATCATGAAGGTGTTGGAAGGGACAATACAGATGAAGGTGAGAATAAAATAAAGAATTCTTGTTTTATTTCCATTGTCATTTTTGAACACCAAAAACTCAAGAAAACTTCAGAAACGTTAGGAAAATTTAAAACTAATGTTGTCATTTAAAGTTGTTCACTAATTGATGATTGATTAATTGACTACTAAAAATAGAAAATTGTTTTTTGTAACTTTTAATGCATAGAAAGCTGTAACAAATAATATTTATCAGTAATTTTATAATTGCATTATTTCTTTGGAAATCATTATGACGGAATTCAAACATCCACCTCAATTCAGGTTCATATTCATCTTAATTCTCTTTCTCCTCTGTCGATTTCGCTTTCTTCTATTTCCCAAAGAAGCTTGTTCTCAAAAAGTGTGCTAGCACACATTGACCTTCATCTTCACCTTCATCTTTAACTTGGTTCTCTTTCTCCTCTTTCTTTTCCTCTTTCTTCTCTTTATTCAGCAGCCTTCTTTGGAACAGTGTGCTAGCACAAGTTGACCTTTTTCCTGGAATAAGGTCAAGTTGTGCTAGCACAGTGTGCCAGAGTGGGCTGCTTATAGTCTACTAAGAAGGACACTTATTTAAGGCTCAAGATTTGCCGGAGAATCTTGAAGTTTTCTAAATGCTATTGCTTAGATCATAAATTATTAAGATATAACTAATTGTGATATCTGCATATTGATTTCGGCCTAAAAATACGTTTGAGGGTTCGTCAGACCCTATTTTCCCAGATGATAATTCCCAAACTATTTCTGTTCTTTTAAGACAGATCTTTTCGACATTCAGTTAAACCCACTGCTTTCTGGCACCATAGGTTTAACAAAACTTAAAACATTATTCGTACTGGAAATGTTACCCATTGAACAATGCCCTATTACACTGCTTATTCTCACATCATATAAACACCTTAATAATAAATTACTTTAAGTTCAAAGACAAAAATTAATTATTGAAAACCCGAAAACGAATAAGATTTAAATTTATATCATGGAGATAAACCTTTGTCGCGTTTATTTATTATTTTTACAGACGAGTAACCATGAACGAAACTTATGCTCGAAACCCCCGCTTGTTGTAAAATATTCACAATTACTGATACAGGAAGTTTGCTAAAGCCAGAATTATGGTCAGTGATAAGGTAAACATAGAGGCGATGAACTGAGTATTTATGGTGAAAAGGTTCGCAAAAGTAAAGCCAACATCAGTGAATAAAACTCGTCCAATGAAAATCTCATTCTGTAAAAGATATTGATAAAATGAAATGCAATGAGGTTTTGTATCAATTACTGCGAAACGATGAAACAAGTTCTTACCTCATATTTCATGTCCATTTTTTTCATTTTGAACGAAAGCTCATAAAGATTATCCAAACTTTCTCGAGATAATAAATTGACTGAGATCAAATTAATAGTTAAATAGATCATCAATAGAGTGTCAATAATAGTGTGAAGTACCCAATAAAGATGCATTGATCGATCTCCGAACGCATCAACGATATTCATTATGCTATAACAAGCGTATTTGACAAAGTAAAAGGTAACAAAATAACGAAAATAATTTTCAACTGATTTAGTGGCCTTAACAGCATAGCTGTAATAACGACGACAACAAATCATTGATTTCAGATTTGTTGACTGGTTATTAACCAATGAATCAACCTTCGAATTGACCAATTTAAATGCTGCTTGTAAATGGATACAAACACCAACAATCTCTCTTAGGATAATCAAATATATAGCAGGATAAGCTGAAACCAGTATTGTATGAAAAGACATTTTCCAAACAGAATTTATATCAATATTGAAGTAGTTCCAGACATCAAGGGCATATTGCAGGATCAAGAAAGTTGCAAACACGATATTCTTGTACAATTGCTGTTGAGTTATGAATCTTTTCAATTCATGGTCTTTATGAACGCCGATCGAATGCAAACTGTCCAAATAAGAAGCCTTTGCTTTACTTTTTACAACCAGTACCAAAATGAGGATGAAGCGCGAAGTAGACAAAGTTATATTGAGTATGACGCGACACAAAGCATATACACCAAGTTTCGAGTTTAAATCGAGATTGAAGTAAAGGGAATTGATTGTGATTATTGAAATCAAGCAAATTAATTCTGTACAAAATAAGAATAATCGCTTATAAGTTCCAAAATATGATTTCCTCTTGAAGAGACGATTCTCTTGAACTGCTTCTTCAGCGTTCATTATTCAATTTTAACCTCGTTAACCTAAATCACGAGGATAATATGATACAATCTATTTTCATCCGCTTTGACTTTTAATAAAATCAAGTTGAACACAGTCTGAACCTTGATCAATAAATGATTGCTTTCATTGAGGATGTCCCTTAGTGTTACATGAACAAGCCATTTGAACCGATGTGATCAATTTCCAGCTTCCAATTCAATGATGAAAAATTTTTGGGATGGCAAGTGCTAGACAGTTTTTATAATTTTTAATATTATAGATTGAATTGATTTATGCTGAATAAAGGTAAATTATTATTTACTCATAATGTCAGAGTTTTTATTCCATTATTAAAGTAAAATCGCCATGAAATAACAAAGATATTCATAATATGGTCTGACAAATGATTGATGATATAGATTGTTCGCTGTCCTTGCGGATTTTATATCTTTATTTCTGATCATATCAATCAAATAAATTCTGCAAAGAAAATGATTCATTTCTATTTCTAAATTCACTTTTTTCAATTTAATTGATTTCTGGAAATGAAAGACTAATGGTGCTTAACCATGTATTTATTAAGCGATCTTCTTCGAAATGCTGACCTGCTTCTTGGATATAGATCTAATGCCGAGCGAACTAAGAATCTAAGAATGCAGGGATTCAATTTTCCATCTTGAGGTTTTTTAACTCGAAATTTGGCTGTTCTTTGTAACATGAATTTCTGACTCTCAAATTTCGATACCATTTCTTTTGATTGTGGTTTATCAGCGTCGAGGGCACAATAATCTGATTGACACGAACGGTTAGAAATCGCAAAAGAAGGACCTGCTTCTTAGGAATAACCATGTTATTGACCTTAGTGAATGGATTGTTATCAATGCCAATTTAACTTACACAGTTATGTTGGTATGTAAGTATTGATGGCCTCTTCATCCTTGACACTCGTTTGTAATGCTCTTCACAGATTTCATAATTACTGATAGAGAAAGGATAAAGACCAAAACTGCCTAAGAAATAGATTTCTTTTTAAATCCGCGTCTAAGATGTAAAATTTTATGCTGATTCCAAAAATTAATTCCATTTTTCGATATGATGTATAGTTTTTGCGTTATCAGGTAAAAAATCGCGAAATGTTGAAAATGGCCTGAACCAGTTTTGAGTGACAAAGTATTTTGACTTTTTTGAATACTTTCGACTATATTATACCTAAAAAATATATCAGAATATTTGTATCATCGGGGCGTCTATGACTTTTTTGATAACGCTCGATATCTTTTGCGGGTTTTTAGCCTTTTGGCCATTTAAATGATTTGAGTGACAAAGTATTTTGAATATTTATCATGTATTAGACAACGCTCTATTCAAAAAATGTATCAGTATAGCGGTATCACCGGGGCGTGTATACTATTTTTCAATCCTAAGAATATTAGTTTTCTTGAAAATTGCATTGAGTCTCCGATGATACCGCTATACTGATACATTTTTTGAATAGAGCGTTGTCTAATACATGATAAATATTCAAAATACTTTGTCACTCAAATCATTTAAATGGCCAAAAGGCTAAAAACCCGCAAAAGATATCGAGCGTTATCAAAAAAGTCATAGACGCCCCGATGATACAAATATTCTGATATATTTTTTAGGTATAATATAGTCGAAAGTATTCAAAAAAGTCAAAATACTTTGTCACTCAAAACTGGTTCAGGCCATTTTCAACATTTCGCGATTTTTTACCTGATAACGCAAAAACTATACATCATATCGAAAAATGGAATTAATTTTTGGAATCAGCATAAAATTTTACATCTTAGACGCGGATTTAAAAAAAAATCTATTTCTTAGGCAGTTTTCCCTATTCTTTTGGTCCTCGTCCTTTGCCAAAGCCAGAATGATAGTCAGTGATAAGGTAAACATAGAGACAATAAACTGTGTATTTATGGTGAAAAGGTTCGCAAAAGTAAAGCCAACATCAGTGATTTTTCGTCCAATGAAAATCTCATTCTGTAATAAATATCGATTATATAAATATCAGATTATGTAATTCAACGATAAAAACGTTTTTACCTCATATTTCATGTCCATCCTTTTCATTTTGAATGAAAGCTCATACAGATTATCCAAACTTTCTCGAGATAATAAATTGATTGAGACTAAATTAACAGTTAAATAGATCATCAATAGAGTGTCATTGATGGTGTGAAACATCCAATAAATATCCATTGATGATCGACCTCCAAACGCATTGACGATATTCATTATGTTATGAAAAGCATATTGAATAAAGTAAAAGGTAACAAAACAGCGAAAATAATTTTCAACTGATTTAGTGGCTTTAACCGCATGAGTGTAATAGCGACGACAACATATTAATGATTTCAGATTGATTGATTGATTATTTACCAATGAGCTAACCTTTGAATTGACCAATTTAAATGCTGCTTGTAAGTGGATACAAACATCAACAACCTCTCTCAGGATAAGCAAATATATTGCTTGATAGGTATAAAGCAATATTACACGAATAGACTTCCTCCAAACAGAGTTCATATCAATATTTATAAAGTTGAAACCGTGAAGAACATATTGTATGATTGTAAAAGTCGCAATTGCGATATTTTTGTACAACTGCTGTTGAGTTATAAATCTTTTCAATTCATGGTCTTGATGAATGCCAATTGCATGTAAATTGCCCAAATAAGAAGAAATTTTTTTACTTTTAATCAAAACTAAAACGATAATGCAACGAGAAGCTGCTAAAATTATATTGATTGTGACTCGACACAAAACATATACATCGAGTTTCGAGTTTAACTTGCGATAAAAGGCAGGTGAATATATTGTGATCACCGATATCAAGCAAAATAATTCTGTACAAAATAAAAATAATCGCTGATAAGTTCCGAAATATGATTTCCTCTTGAAGAGAATATTTTCTTGGACTGCTTCTTCAATGTTCATTATTCAATTTCAATCTTGACTAAAAAACAATGGTAATATTATACTTTAAAATCTACACTATCATTCACTCTGACTTTTATTGAAATGCTAAATGAAGAAATCATAAGTCAACCTATTTAAAACGTTTTGATTTCTTTCAGTGAGATGTCCTTTAGTATTATTCAAATAATCAATTTTGAACCAATGTGATCAATTCAATGCTTTCATAATGTCTGGGCTTAAAAAGTTAGACAATGTTATAATTAAAGGGCGACCTGTTAGTAAAGTCCTTTTGAGGATTCGGCAATTTCAGCAAGTTAGGGATGTCGCACCCAGACAAATAATACAGCATTTTAATCACAAATCTATGCTCTGCAATTAAATATATAATTCATCGTAATTAAATACGACGTCTTTTCTTAAATGGGCTTTAAATGAACTCTTTTTAAAAATAGTTTGCCAAACCCATGTTAAAAACACATAGAGAAAATGAGTAACGACAAAAAGCTGAAACTCTCGCAACCTATTTCACCGATAGCAAGGTCAATTAAAAGTTTTGGACTGATTAGGACACAACATAAGAATCGGCATTAAAAAATACACAATTGAGCAAAAATTTGAATTCATTAGAAAAATTTTGCAGAATTTATTCAATAAAATCGAAAAAAACATTTGCGCAAAAGTTTTTTTCCGGACTCAAGCAAGAACTCAGATTATTCAGTAGAAAAAGAATATTTTCATGCACCGAATGAAAAATTCTAATTTTTAGACTTGTATCTATTCAATTTTCTTAAAAAAATTAGATTAAATAATTCTATCGTATTGCAATTAAGCTTCAAAAATGCGGACTCTATTAACAGGTCGCCCTTTATTAATATAAAAAGATTGAATTGATTTTTGCTGAATATTGGTGAATTATTTTCTCATATTACCAGATTTTGCACTAACTGTGAAGAAAGTTTTGGCAAGTAAGCTTAACCAGCTTCATTGTGCAGAGATCCTTTTTGCTTTGTCCATGTAACTCACAACCGTATTGTCAGACGATTATAAAAACCGATCTTTTATTGATCACTTTTGTGTCCAATTCTTGCCTAGACTTTCTTTATATCCTGTTTTCAATAATCAAAGCAAACTCACCATAGGAAAACAAAGATATTCATAATATGGTCTAACAAATGATTGATGATATACTACGATTGTTCATTGTCATTGCGTATTCCATTTTTGATCATATCAATAAATAAATTAAATTTTCTGAAAAGAGAATTATTCATTTCTAATTTTGAATTATTTTTTCAATTTTATAGAATTAAGTTTCATTGAACAATTGAATAATCATATTTCGTTCAAAATTAATGAGCGAGATAACAGGCTTATGCAAACAAAACATCGTTTCACGACCGCTTATCACCCACAGTGTAACTGCTTGACCGAAAGATTTAACTCAGCAACATCTGCAATGATGAGTTACTATCAAAAACTATACTGTTTATTGCAGGAAATCAGCATGTAAATCTGCATTATAAAAAATTTGTTGATAAAAATTCTGGGAGTAGGGCATATTGCCTTTCTTTTTGGCATCCTCCTTTGAGTTTAAGGTAAATCTAATGCAAAATTCAGATTTCCGAGCGATTGAAGAAATCGAGTTGCAAGCATTATTTATGACTCTTATGGATATTAGCGATATAACAAGAAAAAATAAAGCAGATTTACGAATTGTATTATTTCATTTATTAAGTTTACAGACAAGTGATCAAAAGTAAAACCCATCTTTCATTTAAACTCTAGCTCGTTTCTCAATTACTGATAGAGAAAGTTTGCCAAAGCCAGAATTATGGTTAGTGATAAGGTAAACATAGAGGCGATGAACTGTGTATTTATGGTGAAAAGATTCGCAAAAGTGAAGCCAACATCAGTGAATAAAACTCGTCCAATGAAAATCTCATTCTGAGAAAAAATATCGATAAAATAAAATTAAATCAGATTTTGTATCAATTACTACAAAACGAAGAAACATGTTCTTACCTCATATTTCATGTCCAGTCTTTTCATTTTGAATGAAAGCTCATAAAGACTATCCAAACATTTTCGAGATAATAAATTGACTGAGACCAAATAAACAGTTAAATAGATCATCAATAGAGTTTCGACAATAGTATGAAATATCCAATAAGTGTCATTTGATCCTCCGAACGTAAGGACGATATTAATTATGCTATAACAAGCGTATTTGACAAAGTAAAAGGTAACAAAATAGCGAAAATAATTTTCAACTGCTTTAGTGGCCTTAACAGCATAGCTGTAATTTAGACGGCAACATGTCAATGATGCCAGGTTTGTTGGTTGGTTATTCAACAATGAATTAACCTTTGAATTGACCAATTTAAATGCTGCTTGTAAATGGATACAAACATCGACAATCTCTCTCAGGATAAGCAAATAAACAGCGGGAAAAGTAAAAAGCATTATTGTATGAATAGACTTTCTCAAACCAGAATAGATATTAATGTTGATAAAATGCCAAACATTGGTAGCATATTGTAGGATTAAGAAAGTTGCAAATACGATATTCTTGTACAACTGCTGTTGAGTTATGAATCTTTTCAATTCATGGTCTTGATGAACGCCGATCGAATGCAAACTGTCCAAATAAGAAGCCTTTGCTTTACTTTTTACAACCAGTACCAAAATGAGGATGAAGCGCGAAGTAGACAAAGTTATATTGAGTATGACGCGACACAAAGCATATACACCAAGTTTCGAGTTTAAATCGAGATTGAAGTAAAGGGAATTGATTGTGATTACCGAAATCAAGCAAATTAATTCTGTACAAAATAAGAATAATCGCTGATAAGTTCCAAAATATGATTTCCTCTTGAAGAGACGATTCTCTTGAACTGCTTCTTCAGCGTTCATTATTCAATTTTAACCTTTTTAACTTAAATTACAAGGATAATATGATACAATCAATGTTCATTTGCTTTGACTTTTAATAAAAATTTAGTGAAACATAAGCTGAATCTTGATCAATACACTTTGATTTCTTTCATTGAGGATGTCCCTTATTGTTACTTGAGCTAATGTGATCAATTTCAAGCTTTCAAAATGTTTTGGCTTAAGAAGTTAGCAATTTTTATAACTATTAATATGAAAAGATTGAATTGATTTTTGCTGAATTATTTTCTCATGATGACAGATTTTGCGCTAACTGTGAAGAAAGTTTTGGCAAGTAAGCTTAACCAGCTTCATTGTGCAGAGATGCTTTTTGGTTTGTCTATGTAAATCAGTCGATTATAAAAACCGATCTTTTATTGATCAATTTTGTGCCCAATTCTTGCCTAGACTTTTTTTACAAACTCTTTTCAATAATCGAAACAAACTCACCTTGAAACTACAAAGATATTCAAAATATGGTCAAACAAATGATTGATGATACACTACAATTGTTCATTGTCATAGAAAGTTTTATATGTTTCCATTTTCTGGTCATATCGAGCAACTAAATTAAATTTTCTGAAAAGTAAACTTATGTTCTAGTAAATTAGTTTCCCTCTCTCTACTCAGGCACCCACGATCAAATAAACTAGATCTACTGTAGAACAGCGACGGCTTAGCGTGCTATACTGTCCTAAACGTGGGAATGATTTGAAAAATAGACTAAACATCGTTATACACTAGCCATCAGATTATCATTACCAGTCTGCACCAAGAGGAGGTGAAGCATGCAAAGCAGACAGGTACTGGACTGAGGAATAGGATGATGGAGTGTTTAATTTAATCCTACACAATGCATGAGCGAAATCCGATTGTCCAGTATCAGTCGACGCCGACCCTAACAGGCCAGTGTGGGTTCAATAAAACTGGATCAGGTGAATAGATGCTAAAATTAAATTAGAGAAGTACTAATAACTTGCAATTGTGAGAAAAAATCGATAACTTACATCAGAGAATAAGAAAAGATCTTCTTTCTCCATATACGCTATCCTATCACAACCATGGCTTTCAGAATTTTGTTGAGTCTCTCTCGGACAAGCATTCGGTATGGAAATGCCAGCTTCTACAACATGACTAAAAGCAGCATAAGATAGGTACCGGAGTGAATCACAAGTCTCACAAACGGTGATATTTGCAACTCACTAAGAAAAAACAACTTCAACGATTCATTGATAAGATTCTCAGCCCAAGGAACACCGCTTCTTATCCATGAATATCTCCAGTGATCTAACTCATACTTCTATGCTAGGAACTAGGTTCACAGAAAAGTCAGGGTCAGAAATGACCTTTTGTGTATATTTCTGTGTTCAAGCTGGGTATTGTCAGCTTATTGTGCAAGTAGAGACGGGAAAATTTGAATTGATCAAAATTTTTTGATTTCAATTTTCATAAGAATTCAGCAGCGGGCAAATCAGTTTCACATTTATGGTTATGAAATAATATTCTTAAATAATCTAATTTTTGTCGTTTTCGACCGAGAAAAACATGCTAAATATAAAATAAAAAAGAATCGATCCGTTTATTGACTAATCGTTCCACAAAAAGATTGGATCGGTACATGTAAGATTGATCCGAATCAATCTCAGGTCTATTACAGACATTAATCAGAAATATAATCCATCCTATCCTTTAAACTCTAGCTCGTTTCTCAATTACTGATAGAGAAAGTTTGCCAAAGCCAGAATTATGGTAAATGATAAGGTCAACATAGAGGCGATGAACTGTGTATTTATGGTGAAAAGATTCGCAAAAGTGAAGCCAACATCAGTGAACAGCACTCGTCCAATGAAAATTTCATTCTGTAAAAGATATTGATGAAATAAAATTCAATCAGATTTTGTATCAATTACTACAAAACGAAGAAACATGTTCTTACCTCATATTTCATGTCCAGTCTTTTCATTTTGAATGAAAGCTCATAAAGACTATCCAAACATTTTCGAGATAATAAATTGACTGAGACCAAATTAATAGTTAAATAGATCATTAATAGAGTGTCAACTATAGCATGAAATATCCAATAAATGTCCATTGATGATCGACCTCCGAATGCATCGACGATATTCATTATGTTATAAAAAGCATAATGAACGTAAAAAAAAGTAACGAAATAGCGAAAATAATTTTCCACTGATTTAGTGGCCTTAACAACAAAACTGTAATATCGACGGCAACGTATCAATGATTCAAAATCAATTGATTGGCTCTTTACCAACGAATTAACCTTTGAATTTACTAATTTGAATGCCGCTTGTAAATTAATACAAAATTCAATAATCTCTCTGGTGATAAAGAAAAATATAGCTGGATGGATTAAATGAGTTATTGCATGAATAGGCTTCCATCCAAAATAGATACCAGTATTGATAGAATGCCAGACATGAAGAACAAATTTTAGAAACAAGAGAGTCGAACAGGCAATATTTTTGTTCAACTGTTTTCGAGTTATGAATCTTTTCAATCCATCTTTTTGATGAACGCCAATTGCATATAAATTGTCCAAATGAGAAGATTTTTTTTTACTTTTAATCAAAACCAAAACGATAATGAAACGAGAAGCAGCTAAAATTATATTGAGTACGATTCGACACAAAGCAAATACAGCAAACTTCGAGTTTAACTTGAGATTACAGGCATAGATTACATTAATTGTGATAATCAATACCAAGCAAAATAGTTCTGTCCAGAATAAAAATAACCGTTGACAAGGCCCAAAATATGATTTCTTTTTTAGAAGATTCTCTTGAACTGGTTCTTCAACGTTCATCTTTTCATTTAAATCTTAACGAAACGATAACTTGGCTGTATTTCGCTGGCTCATATCAAGTCACTTTGAATAACCTAGTATGTTTTAATTTGCCAAAGGTAAGACAATTCATTATGCTTGCAATAAAAGAATGAAAATTATTGCTTCTGAATAAGTTCACATTATGTTTACAACATGTTTCCATCCACTAATCAATTCACCTTCATAAAAACAAATGCATCAATCATATGGTCTAATACATGATCGATGATAAACTGTTGTTATTACTTTTGTTATCATTACGAATATTTAATAATCAATCTTTTCATTTCTGATCAAATCAATCAAACGAATGCATTTTTTGAACATAAAATTATTCATTTCTAATTTGGTATCACTTTTTTTCAATTACGTTGAATTTAGTTTCATTGAATAAGCTTTGAGTATAAGTATCAATACTAATTGTGTTCGCTCGTAAGTTTTCATTCTCGTAAGTACATCAGAGCACAGAAAATTCAGCAAAAAGTTTCAATTGTCCCATTTAGTTCTAAGACTATAAAAAATAATGTTGGTGAACCATGTTTGTCTATTTGCTGGCTGTTGAGCTTCTTACGCTAAAAATTGACTGATTTGTAAGAAAATATCATGGTATCGTGATATCTGAACCAGTTTAGCCACACGACAAGACCAAATAAGAATATTGAATTTGTTTTATTTTTTTAGATTTAAGATTTTCTCTTTTGACAATATAGTTTTTTATTGTTTTTAATTTTATTTTTTGCAGTCTCACAACTTTTAATGGTTTAATTAAATGTCTTCACAATCAGCCATGAGGTTTGATTTTAGTTTAATCGACATCTATTCGAATCAATGGCTACTAATTTTGGCAAAGGGGGCTAAATTCAACCTGCAATACCTACATACTGTTGAATATTGGAGTTTTCTGATCAAGTGTTGGTAATTTGTGACTTTTTGATCCTGAAGTTTGCGCACTAGATCAGACAACTAGTAGAAAGATTTTCGACTGTCAATTGTGGCAATGATAATGCCATCTTTTTGTGTATACTTAAGTAACATAAAATACAAGTAAGTGCTATCCTAGTTAACTTAATTACTCTTTGCTGAATAAACTTAATTAAATAAGAAAAAACAGGTTAGTCATAAATCAAGAAACAAAAAACGCCAACTGAAATATCTTCAAAAACAATACATATGACTTGGCGATTGAAAATGTAACTAGCAACAATTTTTTTTGAGGAATGCAGATTCAATGACTAATCTAGAGATTAAAAAGTATAAATAAGTTATTAGTTATTACTATTTCTAGTGAGACTGATAATCTTGCAAAACGTTTTATAACGCTCAGAAAATTAATCTTTCGTTTCATTTGAAAATTAATCGCTAGTATTTAGACGAGTTTTTGCACAAAAAAAACAGAACACAACAATATTGTAAAATTCATGTTAATGTTGATGGTGATACAATTGAGTAAACAGTTCTATGACATTTGAAGTGACACTTGGGTAACTTCCCTTGTCAGTTTTTATGCCCCTATAAACCTAAAAAGTCCCAACTCTTAACTCGAGTTATTTTACACCGTCCTAGTTCAACCATGGCTTTCAGGTTGCATAAAAGTTTTCTTTGTAATCCTTTAAGTTTAGCCACAATTTTTACACAAAAATTTGATGTTTTGATTTATACACGTACATATTGCGTATTCAAATGTACAACACTGGCAAGTGTCATTGTTTGTCTTTCTTTATATTTTGTTTTCTTTTTTACTGTCTATTTTAGTCTCTTTTTATCTTCTTTTCCTGAGTTTCAGAGTTGTGTTGTGAAAAATTGTAAATTTTTGCCTCGACATTCAGGACAAAACCTTCCTTTAGCGATTAACAGAAAATTTATAGAACCATTGACAGAGAAGTTTTGAGCGAAAAATACCAAATCGGTATTAATATATTAAAGGGTGTAACGAATAAAATAATACCTTCATCTCAAAAATTTAATCTAGGAAGACGAAGATGACAATAATACAAAGAAAGAGAAAAGAAACGTAGAAAATTATCAAAGGTCAAAACACATTTTTATCAGTGTCATTTTCGTCTTCCTAGATAAAATTTTTTAGATAAAAGTAGTTTTTTATCCGTTACATCCTTTATATAAGAATACGTATTTACGTAAGAATATTATTATTAATATTAACCTTATCGTGATAATTTGATTTAAAAATTTCATGAAAGTGAAATCAAATGATGTAACTTAATGATACACAAAGAGATGGCATTATCATTCACACAATTGACAGTCGAAAATCTTTCTACTAGTTGTCTGATCTAGTGCGCAAACTTCAGGATCAAAAAGTCACAAATTACCAACACTTGATCAGAAAACCCAATATTCAACATGCATCGCATATGCTGGACATAAAAAAACGCTGGATTGAGGAGGATCATGGAAGGTTCACGGATAATTATATGAAATCAGCCGTTATAGGAAAAGAAATGCTTTCTTATATTTTACGCTAAATTCTCTTTATTTTTGATTCTATAAGCGTACAACATTAAATACGCAATGTATTAGTCAATACTTTAGAACAGAGAAACTGTCAAAGGCATAGTAACTGGAATTTTGGACATCATGGCTGGAATTATTCCTTGCTTAGATGGATTTTTACCAGATTTTGACCCATTTCCAGATGATGAGCTTGCTGCAGCTGCGGCGGCTGCTGCTGCATTGCCTTTACCATTTCCTTGTTTACCACCTTTCTTCGCATTTCCATTGCCAGCTGAAGCAGCTGCTGCTGATGATGCTGCAGATCCATTTGAAACTGCCTGGCCACTTTTTTGCCCGTTTCCTCCATTGTTACCAGACCCTGCTGTTGTGCTCGATCCTGAATTGTTCACTTTTTGTCCACTACCATTTGATGATCCTGCTGCTGAACTTGCTCCTGAATTGTTACCAGCATTTCCGTTTTTGTTGCTACCGTTAGAAGCTGAACCTGCTGCTGAACTAGATGCTCCATTGTTACCGCTGTTTCCTGCGTTTTTGCTGCTGCCGTTTGAAGATGCACCTGAGGCTGCTGCTGCTGATGATGCTGCTGCTGAGCTTGATGATCCATTGTTACCATTGTTTCCTCCGTTGTTATCGCTTCCGTTTGAAGATGCACCTGAGGCTGCTGCTGCTGATGATTCTGCTGCTGAGCTTGATGATCCATTGTTACCATTGTTTCCTCCGTTGTTATCGCTTCCGTTTGAAGATGCACCTGAGGCTGCTGCTGCTGATGATGCTGCTGCTGAGCTTGATGATCCATTGTTAACATTGTTTCCTCCGTTGTTATCGCTTCCGTTTGAAGATGCACCTGAGGCTGCTGCTGCTGATGATGCTGCTGCTGAGCTTGATGATCCATTGTTACCATTGTTTCCTCCGTTGTTATCGCTTCCGTTTGAAGATGCACCTGAGGCTGCTGCTGCTGATGATGCTGCTGCTGAGCTTGATGATCCATTGTTACCATTGTTTCCTCCGTTGTTATCGCTTCCGTTTGAAGATGCACCTGAGGCTGCTGCTGCTGATGATGCTGCTGCTGAGCTTGATGATCCATTGTTAACATTGTTTCCTCCGTTGTTATCGCTTCCGTTTGAAGATGCACCTGAGGCTGCTGCTGCTGATGAAT